>CM061139.1:38001449-38076449 GCA_030789695.1 Scilla litardierei | reverse complement strand
AAAAGTGTGGGGAATCCATTAACCTGGTGTAATCAGAGGGTTGGTATTGGGCGTATTACGGCAAGACTGGATAGGGTGATGTGTAATTCATCTTGGCTTAAGTTACTTCCTGATACGTTTGTTGAGTATTTGGACTCTAACACCAGTGACCATGCCCCCATGTTAGTCAAACTCCATCAGAAAATCATTTCCCGCCCTAAACCATTTCGGTTTTTCAATGCATGGGTTAAGCTAACTGGATATCAACAATTGTTGGAATCGGCCTGGAATTATCATGTTATTGGATCTCCAATGCACAGGCTCTTCATCAAACTCCGGAATTTCAAGCCAACTCTCCGGTCTTGCGCAAAAAACCATGCAATGAATGGGGATATTGCGGCATGTACTGCAGCTCTTCATGATATCCGAACTTCTCCTGATATACACTCTAATATCCGGCTTCAACTCTAGGAGCGTGATTTGGTGAAAAAATTGAGTTGCATGATAGGTGTTGAAGAAGAGATGTTACGTCAGAAGAGCAGACAAAATTGGCTATCACTCGGGGATAAGAACACAAAATTTTTTATACGACCATGAAGGCACGACAGAGTCACAACAACCTGGGGCACTTCATTGATGCTAATGGTAATCATGATTCTTCATATGAGAATATTAGAATTGCGGCTCCTAAATATTATGAAGAACTTTACAACCAAAGCAGTTATTGGGATATTTTTCCCAGATTAGTCCCCAAGAGAATTGTTACGCCAGTGCTGCTGTTTGGCTGGAGCGGTGTGTCTCAAATGAGGAGATTAAAGAGGCGGTGTTCCAAATTGGGGTGGATAAATCCCCTGGGCCTGATGGATACAATGTGTATTTTTTAGCATGGGTGGAGCATTGTAGGTAATGATTTTTCTGAGGCCATTCACTCTTTTTTTCGATCAAGTTCTATTATGCATCCTATTAATCACACAAATCTTACCCTTGCTCCTAAAAATGCAAATGCCTCGAGTCTCAATGACTACAGACCCATTGCTTGCTGTAATGTTGTTTACAAGGTTATTAGCAAAATCATTAGTAACAGACTCAAAAATAATATTCATGATCTTATATCCCCAAATCAGTCTGCATTTCTTAATGGGAGACTTCTATCTGATAGTGCTCTCCTAGCCCATGAACAGATTAGGGACTTTAGCAATCCTATGGGAGCCAGGGCTTGCTTAAAGATGGATTTGAGAAAGGCATTTGATAGCGTCAACCGACAATTCTTCTATTATATTCTTCACAGAATGGGTTTTGGCAGGAGATTTATATTATGGATTCAGGAATGTATTTCCACTCCTACCTTCTCGGAAATGATTAATGGCTCCCCGTCTGGATATTTTGAGGGGAATCATGGCATTAGACAAGGAGACCCGCTTTCACTGTATCTCTTTGTCATTTGCATGGAGGCATTTTCTTTGCTACTTGAAAAATCTATTTCTTTGGGTAGTATACATCCCATGAAACGGTCTGGAGCTATATCCCACCTTCTTTTTGCTGATGATTTGCTGCTTTTTTGTCGGGCTAATAAGCACTCCTTTGATGGCTTATCTCTCTTACTGGAGGATTTTAACAACTTTACTGGCCTGGAAATAAATATGGACAAGAGTACGTTTCTCTTCAGTAAAGGGACTAGGAATCCTACTGATTTGGCTAACCAACTTGGCATCAGAATGGGGAGTGCTATTACAACTTATTTGGGTCTGCCATTATCTCCTAAATATCCAAAACCTACTATGTACAGCAGAATGGTTGATAAGTGCAAGAAGCGATTAATGGGTTGGACTTCTTCTATGTTGTCTATATCAGGTCGAATTGAACTTGTCAGAACAGTATTATATGGCATGATCTCTTTTTGGATCCAAGTTTACCGCATCCCTAAATCCATCCTCCGTACTATCACCTCTGTATGTAGGAAATTCATCTGTGGGACTTCACATATATGGGCCTGGAAGGAGATATGTACTCCTAAAGATGAGGGTGGTGTGGGACTGCGGTTGCTCCCAGATTTAAATATTGCGGCCGGGGTTAAATTGACTTGGCGCATGTTATCAGAAGAGGGGCTTTGGGCTAGATATATGAGACACAACTACAAAGATTCATCTTCCTTTTTCGCTGCTAAAGGAAAACCAACTCAATCGGGAACCTGGAAATTCATGCTTGCTTGCAGACGGTTCACCAAGCACTTGATTAGGAGACAAGTTCAGGATGGATCTTCCACTCTTTTTTGGCACGATAATTGGTTACCTACCGGCCCACTTAGTGATTCGTATGAGGTACCAGAAGATGGAAATTGCAAGAGAGTCTCAGATTACTGCGATGGAGAAAGATGGATTCTGGATGCTACTATTGAACCTATCCGGATGCAGCTTCAGGGAATCACATTGGAATCGGGAGATGATAGATGGGTCTGGACGTTGGGCTCAAATTTCAATTTTGCAACTGCTTGGAATGGGGTCAGGATCACAGGGGAAAAATTCAAATATTATAAACTATTTTGGTTTCCAAATATTGTCCCGAAGCAATCTCTAGCAGCTTTGAGAGCTTTTCTCGGCAAATTGCAAACAAAATGTCACCTGGCGGCTTGGGGAGCTGAGTTGGATACAGCATGTGGGCTGTGTGATGCGGGTTCGACTGAAGATATTGACCATTTGTTTTTTGATTGTGATTACACAAGTTATCTCCTAAAAAGGAGCTTGTTAAAGTTGGGCGTGACTACAGCTATTGAACCTCGATTGGCCATGGTAGGGGATTATTTTCTCTCTCATTTTTCAGGCAATGATCCTTTGAGCATACTAGCAAAAACGGTGCTATCGGCAATGATATGGCATAATTGGAAGGAAAGGAATAAAAGGACTTTTGAAAATCAAAGACGGACGAAGACTGATCTATTTGAAGAGATTGCTGATGATGTCAGAGCCAGCCTTGGAAATCTGGAACCGGATTCTCAGGTAGCCAAAGATGCTATGGAGAGGTGGGAATTTCGAGATGCGGGTTGAGATGCTACAATATTTTTTATTTGTAAATACATAGAGTTCGGATTGACAGGTTAGTCAGTAGGGGGTGACGGCGCTTGTGCCCTCTCCCCCCTCTGTCACTTTCCTGTTAATTGTATTTTATGTAATCATCATTTCTCTTTAATAAAGATAGTACACTAACTTTGCAAATATATATATATTAAAAGATGCCTGGGAGGGTTCAAGATTAAAAGGTCCAGTATTTCCCTTTGTTAAACTTATTTGGTATTCAAATTGTATCCCGAAATGGTCACTTTGCCTGCTTTGCACCTTCAAAGGGAAGCTACTTACGAGAGATATCATCGCTAAGTGGGGAGTAAATACGGCAACTAGCTGTGTACTGTGCGAGGATGGCGTGGAATCATTGACTCACCTATTTTTTGAATGCCCTTACACCAAGTACATTTTGTGCAGGCTGATGCTAAAGCTGGGTAGATCCGGCCCTACTGACTCTTTGGAAGAGGTAGGGAAATACTTTACAATGCATTTTGGGAAAAAGGGTATGTTAGGACAACTTGCTAAATCAGCACTTGCGGCAAGTGTATGGCACATCTGGCGGGAGCGTAATAGGCGTATTTTCCACAACACTCAGAGACTAAAAACCTTGCTTTTTGAGGATATTGCAGCTGATGTTAGAATTGCTTTACGTAACCTGGAGGATCCTGAAGAGGATGCCGCTGATGCACTGGATAACTTTGACATTTGGGATAACGGGTAAAATAGGTCCTGAAATTGAAATTGAAATTGTACTTGGATTGAGAGGGATATTCTGGTTGGTGTGATTGGCTTGTATCTCATCTATTGTTAGGACCTTACTTTGAAGTATAGGGTGACGACGCTTGTGTCCGCTCCCCTCTCTTCCTTAGTCGGGTTCCTACTTGTGTATTTGTACATTTTTTAATATAGATTTTTACCTTTCAATATATATATATATATATATATATATATATATATATATATATATATATATATATATACAAAAGAGGGAGGTTTTTGAATCTTGGTCCCATGTGGCAATGTCACATCGCCACATGGGACAATCTTCTTAAACCAAAACCTAGAAAACACAAAACCTAGAAAACACAAAACTCCACCCAACCTCCAAAAACACACCCAAAACCAAACACCCAAAATCACACCCCAAGCCAAAAAACCAAAAACCCCAAGACACTACACACACTCAAACCCACCATTCTCATTTTCACCCGTTTTTGCACTCATCGAAACACCCGGCTAAAAAAATTGAAACCCAAAAAACACAGGGAATGTGCAATCAAAGAGGCGGGCTGAGCTTTTTGGGCGTCCGTTTCAATTAACCCCTCAAGCACAGATCCGAAGGCGCCGGCGCCGAATTTATTGTTCCTCGTCGAAGGCGGCCGTGCGTCTAAATTTTTTTACGCTAATTTGTTGTTCTTTTAAATTTTGGCTGTAGAAATATTTTTTTGGGGGACAGATTTTGCGGGAAAAAATTTTGAATGCACCGTGCCTGCGTGCACGGGTTATGACTAGTATATATATATTGGAGAATATGCATTTATCTTTATTGATTTCAACAAAAATGTACAAGGTTCAAGGAATAGCAGAAGAGTATAGTAAGTCATGGCTAAGGCACATGCACCTTTACCACGCCCCTACATAACTCCTTCTCTACTCCAAGAAACCCAAGATATTACAAGATATGAAAGAATAAAACAAAACAAATCATTACATACATACATACATACATATATATATATATACATACATACAATATATATGTATACATACATACATACATACATACATACATACATACATACATACATACATACATACATACATACATACATACATATATATATATACGTATGTATGTATATATCGATATATACATATATACACATATTATATATATACATACATACATACATACATACATATATACATACATACATATATACATACATACATATACATATATATATATACATACATACAAATATACATACATACAAATATACATACATATACATACATAGAGTAATGCTATTATGAGATGGTGAGCTCAAATCGTTATCGTGAGCTAGCACAATCGGCAACACCAATTAACGATAGGCACCGTTCATCTTCAAGAGCATGTCGATAGATCTATACCCTAAAAAAATTAGAGATTATAAACCCCAAAATCCTATGGATCAACCCGTTCAAATTTTGTTACATTTACAGGCAGCTTGTAAACCGTTCATCTTGCAAACACTTGATGGATGTGATAGAAATGTCCAAATGACACAAAAAATTATACATAAAGATCACTTGATAGATAGAAGAAAATGGACGGTTCCGATTAAAGACTTGGCAAATAGTTTTGGCTAGTTCGAGATATGAATATCTCATATCACCATCTCACCATCTCATATTATCATCTTTCTACATACATATACATATATATACATACATACATATACATATACATACATACATAAATGTATACATACATATACATACATACATACATATACATACATACATACATACATACATACATACATACATACATACATATATGGGGAAACTGTGCATGTGCACAGCCGCATGAATTCTACTTGTGTCGAAATTCATCTCAGCCGTCCGATGTGTCATGCCCCGCTTCCCAAAACAGCGGAGGCGAAGCGTGACTAGGCCCGCTTAGGCCAGAGCTAAGGAGCCCTGACCCAATAAGCGTCTGTGTGGTACCAAGACGAAGGTACAGGTCCCTGCATGTTAGTACAGAACAATAAGGATACAAGAAAGGAAAGACAAATCATTTTATTCCAACATATCAAAAGTACCAAGTCTCAACGCCCGAAGGGCTACAACAGCATAACAGAAATCTAACGGTGAAAGCACCCGACCTAAACAAGGAAACAAAAGGTGCTACGCACCCAACTAAAAGTAATGGCTATCTCTGGAAACTGCAACGAGAAGTCTCTAGCTCTGGTCCTCCTCAGGATCGTACTCAGGATCAACACTCTCTGGCTCCACGTCGGCTGGCAAGTCAGTCTCCTCGACGTACTCTGGCTCGATCCCTGACGTACATCACCAAAAGAAGGAACTGTACGTCAGGTAAGGTCTACAAGAAGAGGTTAGACCAAACTGCAAGTGCGCCTATTATTTAACAACGTTTTACTGGTTGATTAACATGCTGGGGTTATAACAGACGAACAAACAAAAGTACACGTAGCAGGAAAGTAAACACGACAAGTAGTAGTCGTAGCGAGTGCTACCGACTACGGGACTAGCCTACAGGAGTCAAGACAAGACGAAACATGGAAAGCCAAACAGGACAAGACAAGACACGAAAAGGGTTCACGCCTTTACGGTTCGAGGGGGATCAGACCCTCTTGCCGCGTGCACGCTCAACCCTACCCCAAAACCCCAAGAATCGTGACAGGACAAGGGATCACTTGCTCTAGCTTGACAAGTGCCCTATTGCTCTCTGAGCTGTGTATCAGTACAAGGGAATCACCTGCTCTAGCTTGACAGGTGCCCTATTGCCCATCGGGCTGTGAATCGGTACAAGGGATCACTCGCTCTGGCTTGGCGAGTGCCCTATTGCCCAGCGGGCTGTGCAAGACGGAACGGGACATGTCAAGACGGAAGGGACATGACACAACAAAACATGAGGGGTTGTACTAGGGTGTCCACAACTCTCACACACGCATGTCAATCCTATGATATCAAAACTGTTGTTGCTGGACTCAGACTTCGTTGTCAAGTATGAGCCTTTGAGGGCGTCCCGGACGCTATCATTTCACGTCCGGTTCTCATCGTTTCAAAATTTCAGTTCTAACAAGACTAAGGCCTAAACATGGCCAAGAACGCAAGTGGTACACTTGCCTGCGGTGGCGAGTGCGTCGTCATCCTGGAACATCTCGTCCAAACGTCTCGTCGGTGAAAGAGCGTCTGAAAGTCGTGACACGGCGACGGTGTCAGATCACGATTCAATAATTCCTATTAGGGTTGTGTCTAGGTTATCGGGACCACCCTATTTATCAAAAATCACCTTTTTTAATGCAATTAACCTAATCGACGATCTATCCTATGTGCACATGCATAAAGTCCATTCGTCGATTTAACTACGGTTGTACAACGTTTTAAGGATCACCGGAAAAATAAATTTAATTGATTAAAGTTGCTGATTTTAATTAGGTTTTGATTCAGTTACGGTGGGGGTTTCTACGAGCTTAGTGAACCAACCTGATTTGACGATCGAGCGGAGATCTGGCGTCAGATCTGGAAAAGGTGGAAGCTTTGCGTCGTCCGGAAGCTCCTAGGCCGCGGGTAGCATAGCGAGGAAAGTTGATCGTTGGTGGTGTCGTCGGCCTCCGTAGGTGGTGGCGAAGATCTCGGCGTCTCCCAGGGTCGTCGTCGCTAGATCTGAGGTTGGATCGCCAAGATGGATCTCGGAAAGGGAAACGAGATGGCGGTCGGAGCTTGGCCGCAAGATTCAGATCTGGGAAGATGAGGGTGGTCGGTTGCTTTGTGGGGAAAAATAGGAGGAGAAGAAGAAACATGAGAATGAAGAGAAAAGATATTGGAGGAAGAAGATGAAGAGAAAGAAAGGGGAGAAGGGTCTTGGAGAAGATGGAGGGCGCAAGGAAGAGGAAAAGAGAGGTAGGGAAAGAGAAAAGAATAGGTTGGGGAAGAAGATGGCTCAAAATAATGAGGAGAAAGAAAGAAGGCCGCACGTTTAAATAAGAAAAACAAACGGCGGCTAGGTCAAAAATTAGGGTTACGGGGTCAATTAGTCGGTCAGTGAAGGGCGGTCGACCGACTAGTTAGAGAACTAGTGGGTCTGTCATCTAACTGAGACCGACTAGAAGCAAACAGAGAACAGTGTCGGTACAGGGTTGACAGATTTAGTCGGTCTGTGAAGGCTCGTCGACCGACTAGTTTGCAACCTAGTCGGTCGGCCAGTGTTCATTGACCGACTAACGGATGAAAGTGGTCGACATGTAGTTTTGAAATTTAGTCGGTCAGTGAAGGAAACTTAATCGACTAGTTCGTCAACTAGTCGGTCGGTATTCATTCTTAAACCGACTAAAGGTAAACAGTAACTCGACTGCATGAAATGATCTCTAACTTAGTCGGTCTGCGAAGAAGTGTTGACCGACTAGTTCGACAACTAGTCGGTCGGTGGATGAACTTAGACCGACTAAGAGTAAACAGTAACCCAGTGGAAAAATCTGACGGAAACTAGTCGGTCCATGAAGAGTTTCTGACCGACTAGATTGACATCTAGTCGGTCGGTCCTTGTTCTTGGACAGACTAAAATGCACACCAAGTCTCCTAATGAAGTGCGAAGCTTCGGGATGGGTTCTAGGGACTTCTAGGATGGGTCTGGCTCTAAGATAAGAGCGCCATGAAGCACGCACATCTCCAGATAAGGAAAAGGAATACGGTAAAGAAGAAGAGAGAAGACAAACAATCATATATATATAAATAAATATCATCATACAAAAACCAGCCGTTACATCCTACCCACCTTAAGAAAATTCCGCCCTCGGAATTTCTATCAGAATAGGTGAGGGTAACGCTCTCTCATCTCATCCTCTCTCTCCCAAGTGGACTCTCCAGGTGATCCATGATGCCACATCACTCTCACCAGGTCGACTACCTTATTCCTCAACTGCTTCTGTCGACGGTCCAAAATCTGCACGGGCTGCTGGTCATAGGTTAGGTCCGGACGGACCGTGATCTCCGAGAAATCCACCGTGTGTGACAGATCACTGACGTACTGACGCAACTGAGATACGTGAAATACGTCGTGAACTCCCACCAAAGATGGTGGCAGAGCAAGGCGGTAGGCCACTGCTCCCACACGCTCCAGCACATCGAAAGGTCCGATGTACCTCGGACTCAGCTTACCCTTCTTCCCGAATCGGATAACTCCGCGGTTCGGAGAAATCTTCAAGAAGACGTGGTCTCCAGGCTGAAACTCCAAAGGTCTCCTCTTGGCATCCGCCCAATGCTTGAATCGGTCATGTGCAACTCTGAGCTTCTCCCTGATGTCTCTCACGACATCCACAGCTTCTACTATCATCTCTGGACCCAACAGCTCCCGATCGCCAATGTCATCCCAGCTCAATGGCGATCGACATTTCCTCCCATATAAGGCAGCAAACGGCGCCATGCCAATGCTCGCCTGGTAGCTGTTGTTATAAGAAAACTCCACCAAATGGAGATGGTCCTCCCAAGATCCCTTCAAATCGAGCGTACAAGCTTGCAGCATATCCTCCAGTATCTGAATGGTCCTCTCGGACTGGCCGTCGGTCTACGGGTGGTACGCAGTGCTGAAGCTCAGACTCGTACCCAAATTCTCCTGCAGACTTCTCCAGAACTGAGATGTGAACCTCGAGCCTCTGTCAGACACGCTGCTCACGGGGACTCCGTGTAAGCGTACAATCTCCTGCACGTACACGGTCTACATCACAACCAGATCTAAAATGAAATAGAGAGAAGTAAAACAGACTTTTACCTCTAGATACTTCCTCGCCAAAGCTTCTGTAGACTGGCCCACTCGAAAGGGAATGAAATACGCAGACTTAGTCAACCGATCAACGATCACCCAGACTGCGTCGTTCTGTTTCGGGGTCCGAGGTAAACCAGTCACGAAATCCATCGTAATATGCTGCAACTTCCACTCTGGAATTGGGAGCGGTTGTAGCAGTCCAGCCGTACGATGGTGCTCAGCCTTCACTTGTTGGCATATCAAACACTTGGCAACGCTCCGTGCCACACTCCTCTTCATGCCAATCCACCACTAATTCAGACGGAGGTCCTTATACATCTTGGTACCACCAGGATGTATAGAATATGGTGAGCTATGAGCCTCGCTCAAAAGCTCCTCCCGAACATCACCTACAGGTACGCAGAGTCTGCTGCCGTACCGCAGCGAACCATCCTCATGAATCACAAACTCCGCTCGTAGCTCAGCTTCAACCTGCCTCCTGATCCTATGCAACTTCGGATCTCCTGCATGTGCTGCCTTGATCCGATCCACGATCGTGGACTGAATCTGCAAATTCAAGAATGAAAGAACCACACTAGGTAGGACGACCTCCAAATCCATCTCCTTCAGCTCCAGCTGAATTCTACAGTCAGCAGTATGCATCAAAGCAGTAGGAAGTCTACTCAAAGCGTCCGGCACTACGTTCACCTTCCCCGGGTGATACCGCAAATCTATCTCATAGTCAGCCATGAGCTCCAACCATCGTCTCTGACGCATGTTGAGCTCCTTCTGCGTGAATATGTACTTCAAACTTTTGTGATCGGTGAAAATCCTCACGCTCTCACTCAGTAAGAAGTGCCTCCAAATCTTCAATGCAAAGATCACCGCTGCCAACTCCAGATCGTGCGTCAGGTAATTCTTCTCGTGCGTCCTCAGCTGACGAGAAGCATACGAGACCACGTGGCCATGCTGATGCAAAACACATCCTAGGGCCTTCCCTGATGCATCACAATACACTTCGAAGCCTCCGCTCCGATCCGGTACTGCTAAAACTGGTGCCATGGTCAACCTCGCCTTCAAGATACTGAAAGCCTCTTCACACGCATCAGACCACTGAAACTCCACATCTTTCCTCGTTAGTTTCGTCATCGGCTCAGCAATCTTCGAGAAATCCTTGATGAACCACCGATAATAGCCCGCTAAACCAAGGAAGCTCCTGATGTCGAACGCTGACTGCGGAGTCGGCCAATCTCGAACTGCTCTGACCTTCTCCAGATCTACAGATATGCCATCACCGGACACCACGTGTCCCAGGAACGCGACTCTGTCTAGCCAGAACTCGCACTTGCTATACTTGGCATACAGCTTGTGTCGCCTTAGCGTCTCCAGCACTGTCCTCAGATGACAGCTGTGCTCCTCTTCAGACTTCGAGTAAATAAGAATGTCGTCAATAAAGATAACGACAAACTTGTCCAGGAAGTCGTAGAAAATCAAGTTCATAAGGTTCATGAACACAGCTGGAGCATTGGTCACGCCGAAAGGCATAACCACAAACTCATAGTGCCCGTACTTCGTCCGGAAAGCTGTCTTCAGAATGTCATCCTTCTTCACCTTCAACTGATGATATCCACTCCTCAAATCCAACTTCGAGAAAACTCTCGAACCTCCCAGCTGATCAAAAATGTCATCGATGCGCGGCAGTGGATACTTGTTCTTCACGGTGACAGCATTCAATCCTCGATAGTCCACACACATCCTGCGGGACCCATCCTTCTTCTTCACAAGTAACACTGGTGCACCCCACGGTGAAACACTAGGGTGGATGAAACCCTTCTGCAACAGCTCATCTATTTGCTTCTGCAGCTCCTCTAGCTCCGCGGGAGCCATCCTATACGGCACCTTCGATATCAGCTGCGCACCCGGCATCAGATCGATGCCGAACTACAAAGCTCTGTCGGGTGGCAACCCCGAGATATCCTCCGAAAAGACGTCGTCGAAGTCTCTGACAACCGCTGTTCGGTCGATCTCCATCTTCATCTGCAACGATCCTAACACTGGCACCTCTGGCTTGGCCCAAAATCTGATGGGCCCAAGCGACTCGTCTCTGCTATGGAACTCAAACTCCGGATGGCCTGGAATCTGGAATACCACTCTCTTGCTGTGACAGTCGATCGAAGCGTGGAAATCTCCCAGCCAATCGATGCCAAGGACGACATCAAAATGCAGCAGATCGTGGACGATGAAATCTGCATATAACTCATGTCCACTGACCACTAGAGGAATCGATCGACATCCCATGTTCACAGTCACCACTTCGTTCCCTGTGGTGATGTCCCAACACTTAGGAAGTGTGTGGGTAGAAATGGAGTGCTTTGTTATAAACCTCCGGGATATGATGCACATGGATGCACCGGAGTCAAACAAAACCAAAGCAGGGTGAGAGAACACAAGAATGGTGCCTAGGAAAATAAAGATCTAAGGTCACAACACTACTCTAGCAATCAAAAAACCAAGCAACACTAACATACCTAGCAATAAGGTCTAACTATGAAATGAAAAGGCTAGGTCAAGGAGTTACCTGCAATAACTCCATCCAGCTCCTCAGTCTCAACAGCTGTCATGGTATAGGCCGGCCTCTGAGGCTGCACTGCTCGCTGGTACAACTGCCGCTGTGGCACCAAGGGTGGTCCACAAACAGCAGGTCCTCTCTGGACTGGGGCAGGTGCCCTCATCTGCAACAGGGCTGGCGCTCCAACAACAGCATTGCGGGCTCTCGGACAATCCTTCGCAGCATGCAAAGCATCTCCACAAAGTAGGCACAGACCCAGCTTCCTCCTACAGTTGGTTTGAACATGTCCGGGCTTTCCACAGAAATGGCACGGACCCTTGCTCTGCTGCTGCACTGGTGCTCCAGGTCTCTTGAATGGCACAGTCTGGACTGGCCTCATCGTCGGCCTGGCAGGTGGCCGGTACTGCTCCCTAGGGCGCTTCCCTCTGTCCGCTGGAGTGTCAGGCAGGTGCGAAATTGTCTCATGATTCTTCGCAGCATCTAACACTTTCCTCATAGTCGAGAAACTAGCAGAGGACATGGAAGCCTGGACCTTCGGACGAAGTCCCTGATGGAACCGCTCAGCTCGGTTCTCCTCCTTCTTCACCATGTGCGGGGCAAAACGGCTCAGCATCTCGAACTCAGCCTCATACTCGTCGATAGTCATGTCCCCCTGCTTCAGATCCACGAATCTGCCCATCAGCTCTCTCCTAGCTGCCTTGGTGAAGTATTTCTCCTTGAACATGTGGCAAAAAGTCTTCCACTCTACAGGCTTCTGCAGGCACCTCTCCTCAATACGCCACCCGTTTCGGGCAATCTCAGTCAGCTGCATCTTTGCGATCTCCACCCGAGTATCATCTGGAATCTTGGCAGCTACCAACTTCTCCTAGGTGCTATGGATCCACTCATCGGCACCCAGAGGTCCCTCCTTCCCAGAGAAGGTCTTCGACTGAAGCTCGTTGAACTGCTTCACTCCTGGAGCAGCTCGCGGAGCAGGCGGAGGTGGAGCTGGTGCAACAGGTGGGGCCTGGGCAGCACGGTTGGACTGCTGCACCAGCTGATGCTGCACCTCAAGCATCTCTCACATCACGCCAAGGAACTGGCGGAACTCTACACCCTGGTCCTCCGGACCGTCATCACTCGAATTCGAGGATCGAGTAATGCGTCGCCCAGCCATCCTGTGTTCAGAAACGAAGACACAGTGTCACGACCTGCTTCCCTAAAATGGAGGCGAGACGTGAAAAGGTCCGCACGAGAGTGGAGCTGTGAAGCCCCAAACCCGATAAGCGTTAATAATACATAATCAGGTCCCTGTAACCAAAATGGAATAACAATAATAACACAAGGAGAGACTGAAATAAAATTCACATCTCATAAATTGTCCAACAAGAAAATAAGTTCAACATCCAGAAAAGCCACCAGGCTAAAAGAGAAGAGTCTAAAGGCCCCGAACAAGGCCAACAAAAGCAACAACAACAACAAGTATAGGTGCTACGCACCGATAACAAAACAATTGTCTAACAAAAGTAAAACACAACGAAGACACTAGGACTGATCCCCAGTGTCCACGTACTCCCCGTCAAACACAAGCACGGGCTCGGCGTCAGCAAACACCTCGTCCTCAGCAAGTAACTCAGGCTCGGGCTCTAACATGTGTCACCCAAAAGAGTAAAGGGGCACATGTCAGCAAGTCGAAAGACTTGTGCAAGGAAACGGGAATAAAAGGTAAACTAGCAACCTAGCAATTAAAACATGGTGCATGGCAAGTAAAGTACGATGGTAACAAGTAAGGTAAAGGAGAGTACAAGTGGCAAGTATCAAGTGGTAGGGGTGACATGTAATGTCAAGTAACAAGTAAGGTACAAGGGATCACTCGACGAGTGCCCTATTGCCCGCAGGCTGTGTTCAAGTATCAAGTACAAGGGGTCACTCAACGAGTGCCCTATTGCCCGCAGGCTGTGTTAATCTCGTCTTCTGGAGCACGAGCCAGAAAGTGCAAGTGGCATAGGATTGTGCCCACACAAGGTGGGGGCCTGGCCGGAACGATAGTACAAGTATGTAGCTAAGCTACGCAATCACGATGAGTATTCAAGCATGCAATGACATGAGCAGTTAATACGCGTACCGTTAATTGTATTTAAACGTGACAGGCAAAATGCAATGACATGAACAGTTAATACGCGTACCATTAAGGGAAATTAAACGTGACATACAAGCATGATGAGGGTGACGGACCAAGCTTCGTTGTCAAGCTAGGTCAATGGCGTCTAAACGGCTATCCTTTCACCGTCTAGTCTCTTTTACGCTAAAGCAAGGTAAATGGCCTAAGACATGGCCCAAATCAAGAGATGCAAGTTTCACTTGCCTAGCACCGGGGATGACAACTACTTCGTCACACGGATGCCAATCTATGGGGAAATCACTGTTATGGGGGAACAACCATCAAACAACATGAAATTTATTAGGGTTTCATAAAAATACCAATAGACTATGAAAACATAGAGGAATCGATTTCTTACCAAGAGGAGACGGAAGGAACACTCCGGGGAACCCTAGGATCAGTCTGGAAAAGATTGGAGAAGTTTGGGAGAATTAGGGTTTTGGGGGATTTGGGGATTTTGATGGATTTGATGAGATTTTGGGGAAGATGAGAGGTAGATAGAGTGGATGGATGGTTTGGATGATGATTCTAGGGCTTGGAATGAAGAAATGAAGCTTGGAGGAAGATGGGGGCTCAAGGGGGAAGATTTTAGGGTTTTGGGTCGTGTTGGGGAGGAAGAAATCGTTTGGGTTGGGTTTAAATAGGATGGGTTGGTGGCTGCCCAGAAATTAGGGTTTCAACACTGGTTAGTCGGTCAAAGAGCAACCACTGACCGACTAGTTTGGCAACTAGTCGGTCGGTCGACCAACGCAGACCGACTAAGTGCAAACAGTAACTCCTGAACGAAAATAGGATTTTAGAGTTAGTCGGTCCATGAACAATTAATGACCGATTAGTTTAGCATCTAGTTAGTCGATGAACGTTCTTAGACCGACTAAGAGTAAACAGTAACTAGTGTCAAATTTAGATGATGTGTTAGTCGGTTAAAGAAGCATTGCCGACCGACTAGTTTGCAACCTAGTCGGTCAACCAACGTTCTTAGACCGACTAACGATAAACAGTAACTCCTGAGAAATTTAGAAAGCTAACTAGTCGGTCCAAGAAGGATTGCCGACCGACTGGATCGTCATCTAGTCGGTCGGTGGCCCTTCTTACACCGGCTAATGAGCACAAAAAGTTCCGATACGGAGCGCGGGGCCCCGGGATCGATTCCTAAGACTCCTAGGCTTGATCTAACAGTTAGATACGACCGTTATGAAGTCCGTCACGAGTGACATACTTCGAAATCGGCAATCCTAAGGAAGAAACGAGAAAATACGACGAATCGATCGAAAATGAAAGCTACGGAGACGAAAGCCACACAAGAGGAGAAAATCCACCAAAACATATATTATATTATATTAAATCCAGATACATGAAAAAGCAGTCGTTACATCCTCCCCAACTTAAGAAAAATTCCGTCCTCGGAATTTCCAAATACTCACGAGTCCGGAAACAAAAGTGGGAAACGCTCTCGCATCTCATCCTCATTCTCCCAAGTAGACTCTCCAGGTGAACCGTGTCGCCACATCACCCTCACAAGATTGACAATCTTGTTCCGAAGCGATTTCTGACGCCTGTCCAGAATCTGCACTGGATGCTGGTCATACGTCAAATCTGGGCGAACGGTAATCTCCGAAAAATCTACCGCATGAGACGGATCGCTAATGTATCGACGAAGCTGCGACACATGGAAAACATTGTGAACTCCTTCCAAAGACGGCGGCAAGGCCAAGCGATAAGCTACCTCGCCAACCCTCTCCAAAATGTCAAACGGTCCAATGTATCGCGGGCTCAACTTCCCACGCTTCCTGAAACGAATCACACCACGATTCGGGGAAATCTTCAAGAACACATGGTCGCCCGGCTGAAACTCCAAAGGACGACGTTTAGCATCCGCCCAATGCTTAAAACGGTCCTGATCAATTCTCAACCTCTCCCGAATATTCCTGACGATATCCACGGCCTCCACGATCATCTCAGGTCCCAACAACTCCCGATCACCAACGTCGTCCCAACTCAATGGCGATCGACATTTCCTCCCATAAAGAGCGGCGAAAGGCGCCATGCCAATACTCGCCTGGAAGCTGTTGTTGTAAGAGAACTCCACCAAATGTAGATGGTCCTCCCACGAACCCTTGAAATCCAACATGCACGCCCTCAGCATGTCTTCCAAAATCTGAATTGTCCTCTCGGACTGGTCATCCGTCTGCGGATGGTCCACCGTGCTGAAACTCAGACGCGTACCCAAGCTCTTCTGCAAACTCTGCCAAAACTGAGATGTGAATCTCGTGTCTCTGTCAGACACGACACTCACGGGGACTCCATGAAGTCGCATAACCTCCTCCATATATCTCCTCGCTAGCGCCTCAGTGGACTGTCCCACTCGGAACGGGATAAAGTGCGCAGATTTGGTCAATCGATCTACGATCACCCAAATCGCGTCATTCTGCTTCGGACTCCGAGGTAGTCCAGTCACGAAATCCATAGTGATGTGTTGCCACTTCCACTCCGGAATCGGAAGCGGTTGTAGCAACCCGGCCGTACGCTGATGCTCCGCCTTCACTTGCTGGCAAACCAAGCACTTGGCTACACTCCGAGCCACACTTCTCTTCATACCATGCCACCAATAATTCAGACGAAGATCCTGGTACATCTTGGTGCCACCAGGATGCACAGAATACGGCGAACTGTGTGCCTCCACCATCAGCTCCTCTCTGATATCCCCAGCTGGCACACACAACCTGGCTCCGAACCTCAGCGAGCCATCCTCATGAATCAAAAAGTCAGTCCGGAGACCGGCTTCCACCTGCTCCCGAATCCTCACCAGCTTCGGATCCTCAGCCTGGCCAGCCTTAATCCGATCCACGATCGTCGACTGTACCTGCATGTACATCAACGACGAAGCCTCTCCAGGAAGAACAATCTCCACACCAGACTCGCAAAAATCCTGCTGCAATCTCCACTGCGAGGTCAAAATCATCACCGCTGGAAGCCTACTCAAAGCATCTGGAACCACATTCACCTTGCCAGGGTGAAACTGCAAATCAATATCATAATCCGCCATAAGCTCCAACCATCGACGCTGTCGCATGTTGAGCTCCTTCTGAGTGAAAATGTACTTCAAGCTTTTGTGATCGGTGAAAATCTTCACTTTCTCACTCAGCAAGAAGTGCCTCCAAATCTTAAGAGCAAACACGACGGCAGCCAACTCCAAATCATGCGTCGGGTAATTCTTCTCATGAACCTTAAGCTGACGAGACGCATACACCACAACATGCCCGTGCTGATGCAACACACAACCGAGACCCTTGCCAGAAGCATCGCAAAAGATCTCAAATCCACCGCTGCGATCAGGCACGACAAGAATAGGGGTAGTCGTCAACCTCTCCTTCAGAACACCAAAAGCACCCTCACAATCACCCGACCAAACAAAAGCAACATCCTTCCGCGTCAACCTGGTCATCGGCTCAGCAATACGAGAAAAGTCCTTAATGAATCGCCGATAATAACCAGCAAGTCCAAGAAAACTCCGAATCTCAGACGCAGACGACGGAATAGGCCACTCCCTGATGGCCCTAATCTTCTCGGGATCCACTGAAATACCATCTCCAGTCACCACATGCCCGAGAAAAGCAACTCGATCCAGCCAAAACTCACACTTCGAAAACTTAGCATACAACCGATGCTTCCTCAAGATCTCCAACATCGTCCTTAAGTGCGAGGCATGCTCTTCCTCCGACTTCGAATAGATCAGAATGTCGTCAATAAAGATAACGACAAACTTATCCAAAAAGTCGTAGAAAATCAGATTCATCAGATTCATGAAAACTGCGGGCGCGTTGGTTACGCCGAAAGGCATAACCACGAACTCATAGTGTCCATACTTCGTCCTGAACGCCGTCTTCGGAGCATCATCCTTCTTCACCTTCAACTGATGGTAACCACTCCTCAAATCCAATTTTGAAAACACCCTCGAACCTCCAAGCTGATCAAAAATATCATCGATGCGAGGCAACGGGTATTTATTCTTAATGGTCACCGCATTCAACTCCCGATAGTCCACGCACATACGACGCGAACCATCCTTCTTCTTCACCAGCAACACCGGTGCTCCCCACGGAGACACGCTAGGATTAATATAACCCTTCTGCAAAAGCTCATCCAACTGCTTCCGCAACTCTTCCAACTCTGCAGGTGCCATACGATACGGCGCCTTCGAAATCGGCTGCGCTCCTGGAACAAGATCAATAGAAAATTCCAAAGCCCGATCAGGCGGCAAACCAGACATCTCCTCGGGGAAGACGTCGCCAAAATCACGCACCACAGCTGGCCACTCCAGCTCCATCTGCATAGCCACAGCCTCCACCGGCCTGTCCCAAAATCTGATAGGACCAAGCGAACTGCTACCACGACTGAACTCAAATACTGGATGTCCGGGAATCTCGAACACCACCTTCTTCCTCCGACAGTCGATCGTGGCATAGAAGCTCGCAAGCCAGTCCATCCCAAGAACTGCATCATAGTTGATGATGTCGTGGACAATGAAATCAGCACAAAGCTCACGTCCACAAACCACCAACGGGCAAGAATTGCACCCACGATGCACCGAGACTACACCGTTCCCTGTGACGATATTCCAACTCTTAGGAAGAGAGGACGTCGACAAGGAATGCTTCTCCACGAAGCTCCGGGCCAAAATGCACATCGATGCACCAGAGTCAAAGAGGACTCGTGCAGGAAACATGCAAACCAAAACCACACCTAACAAGCAATTAACAATCAAATCCTAGTCTAGCAAACAATCATGAGCAAGCAACCAATATAATCAAAAATCAAACTAACTAAGGAAGATAAATAGCTAGAATGAGCGTTACCTGCAATAACTTCATCCACAGCCATGCTCTCCTCCTCAGTCATCAGAAAGGCATGCCCTCTCGGCGGAACAGCCTGCCGAAAGGCCCATCTCTGTGGAACAAGGGGCGCTCCACGTCCAACGGGCACAGGAGCTCGCTGCTGCAACGACTGTGCTGCAATAGGAGCCCGCCAAGACTGTCGCGACTTCGGACACTCCCGGATGGTGTGGGCAGGATCTCCGCAGACAATGCACTGTCCTAGAAACCTCCTACACTGATCCCTGAGGTGTCCAGTCTTGCCACAGAAATGGCAAGTCTTCAGAATAGGCCCTCCTGGCCTCTTGAACTGCACCGGATGACTAGGCTTGAAACCAGGCCTAACCACCGCCCTGGCCTGCTCCATAGGCCTCTTCCCAGCTCCGGAAACATGTCCCTTCCTCTGATTCAAATTCAACTCTTGCCGCCTCGCAGCAATCAGAACCTTCTGATATGTCTCCAAGTCAGAAGAGGTCACAAAGCTCTGAAGCTCCAAGGCAAGTCCCTGGAGAAATCGCTGAGCTTTCTCATCGGCATCCTGCACCATCTTAGGTGCAAACCGACTGAGCCTCGTGAACTCCTGGTGGTACTGATCCACCGACAAGCTCCCCTGCTTCAGATCTATAAAGCGCTGCAGCATCACCTGCCGAGCAGCCTTCGGGAAGAACTCTCCATCGAATCTGGACTTGAAGGTAGCCCAAACGATCGGCTCCACCAGCATCTTCTCTTCAGCATCCCACCAATTCCTGGCGTTGTCCTTCAGCTGCCTCTTAGCCAAATCAACCCATCCAGCCGGGTTAATCTTCACCATTGCCAAGTTATCCTCAATGTTCCTTATCCACTCGTCGGCAGCCAGAGGACCCTCAGAACCATCAAAATATGCGGGACCCAGCTCCCGAAATTGCTTCGCTCCCGGCTCAGAGCGAGGGGCATCCGGAAGAGCCCGGGCAGCTCGAGCAAGTGGAGCATTCTGGACTTGCAGAAGCACGCCCTGCTAAACTTACATCATCTGGAGCATCATCCGCATCATCTCACCGCTGGTGGGTTCCCGCTCAGGCTCCTCATCATGAGGGACCGCGCCACTACCCCCACCACGGGTGAAACGTCTTCCTGCCATCTAGTGACACAGAAAACGAATCAGATTAGACTCATAGCTTATGACTCGGACGTCGAACTCAATTTATTGGACATTCTAATATTATTATTGCTATTCCAAAAATCGCAGTTACAGAAGGACCTGCATGGGCCACCAACAAAACCTGTCACGACCTGCTTCCCTAAAATGGAGGCGAGACGTGAAAAGGTCCGCACGAGAGTGGAGCTGTGAAGCCCCAAACCCGATAAGCGTCAATAATACATAATCAGGTCCCTGTAACCACAACGGAATAACAATAATAACACAAGGAGAGACTGAAATAAAATTCACATCTCATAAATTGTCCAACAAGAAAATAAGTTCAACATCCAGAAAAGCCACCAGGCTAAAAGAGAAGAGTCTAAAGGCCTCGAACAAGGCCAACAAAAGCAACAACAACAACAAGTATAGGTGCTACGCACTGATAACAAAACAACTGTCTAACAAAAGTAAAACACAACGAAGACACTAGGACTGATCCCCAGTGTCCACGTACTCCCCGTCAAACACAAGCACGGGCTCGGCGTCAGCAAACACCTCGTCCTCAGCAAGTAACTCAGGCTCGGGCTCTAACATATGTCACCCAAAAGAGTAAAGGGGCACATGTCAGCAAGTCGAAAGACTTGTGCAAGGAAACGGGAATAAAAGGTAAACTAGCAACCTAGCAATTAAAACATGGTGCATGGCAAGTAAAGTACGATGGTAACAAGTAAGGTAAAGGAGAGTACAAGTGGCAAGTATCAAGTGGTAGGGGTGACATGTAATGTCAAGTAACAAGTAAGGTACAAGGGATCACTCGACGAGTGCCCTATTGCCCGCAGGCTGTGTTCAAGTATCAAGTACAAGGGGTCACTCAACGAGTGCCCTATTGCCCGCAGGCTGTGTTAATCTCGTCTTCTGGAGCACGAGCCAAAAAGTGCAAGTGGCATAGGATTGTGCCCACGCAAGGTGGGGGCCTAGCCGGAACGATAGTACAAGTATGTAGCTAAGCTACGCAATCACGATGAGTATTCAAGCATGCAATGACATGAGCAGTTAATACGCGTACCGTTAATTGTATTTAAACGTGACAGGCAAAATGCAATGACATGAACAGTTAATACGCGTACCATTAAGGGAAATTAAACGTGACATACAAGCATGATGAGGGTGACGGACCAAGCTTCGTTGTCAAGCTAGGTCAATGGCGTCTAAACGGCTATCCTTTCACCGTCTAGTCTCTTTTACGCTAAAGCAAGGTAAATGGCCTAAGACATGGCCCAAATCAAGAGATGCAAGTTTCACTTGCCTAGCACCGGGGATGACGACTACTTCGTCACACGGATGCCAATCTATGGGGAAATCACTGTTATGGGGGAACAACCATCAAACAACATGAAATTTATTAGGGTTTCATAAAAATACCAATAGACTATGAAAACATAGAGGAATCGATTTCTTACCAAGAGGAGACGGAAGGAACACTCCGGGGAACCCTAGGATCAGTCTGGAAAAGATTGGAGAAGTTTGGGAGAATTAGGGTTTTGGGGGATTTGGGGATTTTGATGGATTTGATGAGATTTTGGGGAAGATGAGAGGTAGATAGAGTGGATGGATGGTTTGGATGATGATTCTAGGGCTTGGAATGAAGAAATGAAGCTTGGAGGAAGATGGGGGCTCAAGGGGGAAGATTTTAGGGTTTTGGGTCGTGTTGGGGAGGAAGAAATCGTTTGGGTTGGGTTTAAATAGGATGGGCTGGCGGCTGCCCAGAAATTAGGGTTTCAACACTGGTTAGTCGGTCAAAGAGCAACCACTGACCGACTAGTTTGGCAACTAGTCGGTCGGTCGACCAACGCAGACCGACTAAGTGCAAACAGTAACTCCTGAACGAAAATAGGATTTTAGAGTTAGTCGGTCCATGAACAATTACTGACCGACTAGTTTAGCATCTAGTCGGTTGATGAACGTTCTTAGACCGACTAAGAGTAAACAGTAACTAGTGTCAAATTTAGATGATGTGTTAGTCGGTTAAAGAAGCATTGCCGACCGACTAGTTTGCAACCTAGTCGGTCAACCAACGTTCTTAGACCGACTAACGATAAACAGTAACTCCTGAGAAATTTAGAAAGCTAACTAGTCGGTCCAAGAAGGATTGCCGACCGACTGGATCGTCATCTAGTCGGTCGGTGGCCCTTCTTACACCGGCTAATGAGCACAAAAAGTTCCGATACGGAGCGCGGGGCCCCGGGATCGATTCCTAAGACTCCTAGGCTTGATCTAACAGTTAGATACGACCGTTATGAAGTCCGTCACGAGTGACATACTTCGAAATCGACAATCCTAAGGAAGAAACGAGAAAATACGACGAATCGATCGAAAATGAAAGCTACAGAGACGAAAGCCACACAAGAGGAGAAAATCCACCAAAACATATATTATATTATATTAAATCCAGATACATGAAAAAGCAATCGTTACACACAGGTTAGACTCGTATAATGTTTGAATATCAAAATGATTGTCCTTACTCTTACTGTTCTGTACTTGCAGAAAGATTGGGACGTGGACCTGCATGGGCCACCACTAAAACCTGTCACGCCCCGCTTCCCAAAACAGTGGAGGCGAAGCATGACTAGGCCCGCTTAGGCCAGAGCTAAGGAGCTCTGACCCAATAAGCGTCTGTGTGGTACCAAGACGAAGGTACATGTCCCTGCATGTTAGTACAGAACAATAAGGGTACAAGAAAGGAAAGGCAAATCATTTTATTCCAACATATCAAAATTACCAAGTCTCAATGCCCGAAGGGCTACAACAGCATAACAGAAATCTAACGGTGAAAGCACCCGACCTAAACAAGGAAACAAAAGGTGCTACACACCCAACTAAAAGTAACGACTATCTCTGGAAACTGCAACGAGAAGTCTCTAACTCTGGTCCTCCTCAGGATCGTACTCAGGATCAACACTCTCTGGCTCCACGTCGGCTGGTAAGTCAGTCTCCTCGACGTACTCTGGCTCGATCCCTGACGTATAGCACCAAAAGAAGGAACTGTACGTCAGGTAAGGTCTACAAGAAGAGGTTAGACCAAACTGCAAGTGCACCAATTATTTAACAACGTTTTACTGGTTGATTAACATGCTGGGGTTATAACAGACGAACAAACAAAAGTACACGTAGCAGGAAAGTAAACACGACAAGTAGTAGTCGTAGCGAGTGCTACCAACTACGGGACTAGCCTACATGTGTCAAGACAAGACGAAACATGGAAAGCCAGACTTGACAAGACAAGACACGAAAAGGGTTCACGCCTTTACGGTTCAAGGGGGATCAGACCCTCTTGCCGCGTGCACGCTCAACCCTACCCCAAAACCCCAAGAATCGTGACATGACAAGGGATCACTTGCTCTAGCTTGACAAGTGCCCTATTGCTCTCTGAGCTGTGTATCAGTACAAGGGAATCACCTGCTCTAGCTTGACAGGTGCCTTATTACCCATAGGGCTGTGAATCGGCACAAGGGATCACTCGCTCTGGCTTGGCGAGTGCCATATTGCCCAGCGGGCTGTGCAAGACGGAACGGGACATGTCAAGACGAAAGGGACATGACACAACAAAACATGAGGGGTTGTACTAGGGTGTCCACAACTCACACACACGCATGTCAATCCTATGATGTCAAAACTGTTGTTGCTGGACTCAGACTTCGTTGTCAAGTCTGAGCCTTTGAGGGCGTCCCGGACGCTATCATTTCACGTCCGGTTCTCATCATTTCAAAATTTCAGTTCTAACAAGACTAAGGCCTAAACATGGCCAAGAACGCAAGTGGTACACTTGCCTGCGGTGGCGAGTGCGTCGTCTTCCTGGAACGTCTCGTCCAAATGTCTCATCGGTGAAAGAGCGTCTGAAAGTCGTGACACGGTGACGGTGTCAGATCACGATTCAATAATTCCTATTAGGGTTGTGTCTAGGTTATCGGGACTACCCTATTTATCAAAAATCACCTTTTTAATGCAATTAACCTAATCGACGATCTATCCTATATGCACATGCATAAAGTCCATTCGTCGATTTAACTACGGTTGTACAACGTTTTAAGGATCAACGGAAAAATAAATTTAATTGATTAAAGTTGCTGATTTTAATTAGGTTTTGATTCATTTACGGTGGGGGTTTCTACGAGCTTAGGGAACCAACCTGATTTGACGATCGAGCGGAGATCCGGCGTCAGATCTGGAAAAGGTGGAAGCTTTGCGTCGTCCGGAAGCTCCTAGGCCGCGGGTAGTGCAGCGAGGAACGTTGATCGTTGGTGGTGTCGTCGGCCTCCGTAGGTGGCGGCGAAGATCTCGGCGTCTCCCAGGGTCGTCGTCGCTAGATCTGAGGTTGGATCGCCAAGATGGATCTCGGAAAGGGAAACGAGATGGCGGTCGGAGCTTGGCCGCAAGATTCAGATCTGGAGAGATGAGGGTGGTCGGTTGCTTTGTGGGGAAAAATAGGAGGAGAAGAAGAAACAGGAGAATGAAGAGAAAAGAGATTGGAGGAAGAAGATGAAGAGAAAGAAAGTGGAGAAGGGTCTTGGAGAAGATGGAGGGCGCAAGGAAGAGGAAAAGAGAGGTAGGGAAAGAGAAAAGAATAGGTTGGGGAAGAAGATGGCTCAAAATAATGAGGAGAAAGAAAGAAGGCCGCGCGTTTAAATAAGAAAAACAAACGGCGGCTAGGTCAGAAATTAGGGTTTCGGGGTCAATTAGTCGGTCAGTGAAGGGCGGTCGACCGACTAGTTTGAGAACTAGTCGGTCGGTCGTCTAACTGAGACCGACTAGAAGCAAACAGAGAACAGTGTCGGTACAGGGTTGACAGATTTAGTCGGTCTGTGAAGGCTCGTCGACCGACTAGTTTGTAACCTAGTCGGTCGGCCAGTGTTCCTTGACCGACTAACGGATGAAAGTGGTCAACATGTAGTTTTGAAATTTAGTCGGTCATCGAAGGAAACTTAATCGGCAAGTTCGTCAACTAGTCGGTCGGTATTCGTTCTTAAACCGACTAAAGGTAAACAGTAACTCGACTGCATGAAATGATCTCTAACTTAGTCGGTATGTGAAGAAGTGTTGACCGACTAGTTCGACAACTAGTCGGTCGGTGGATGAACTTAGACCGACTAAGAGTAAACAGTAACCCAGTGGAAAAATCTGACGGAAACTAGTCGGTCCATGAAGAGTTTCTGACCGACTAGATTGACATCTAGTCGGTCGGTCCTTGTTCTTGAACCGACTAAAATGCACACCAAGTCTCCTAATGAAGTGCGAAGCTTCGGGATGGGTTCTAGGGACTTCTAGGATGGGTCTGGCTCTAAGATAAAAGCGCCATGAAGCACGCACAGCTCCAGATAAGGAAAAGGAATACGGTAAAGAAGAAGAGAGAAGACAAACAATCATATATATATATATATATATATCATCATACAAAAACCAGCCGTTACACGATGCAATCGAAGCGCTCAAATAGAATTGCAACCAAATGAGGAATGACGCAATCAGCGGTAGCCATCGAAAACTTTCGGCAAATTACAAGCGTGCCATTCCGTAATTGTATCGAGGCATCTCTTCATCTCATCTGTCTCTCATGACTCGTCTCCCCCAATATGTCTCTCGTGACTTGTCTCCCCCATTATCGCTCTCAAAAAATTCCGTGGTTGCAAAAATCCCCGTCCAGTCTACCTCTCAAACCTAGCTGATCTCCATAATTGCAGCGAGTCATCATCTCCCTTCTTAGCTCATCTCTCGTCTCCCCGATTATAGCTCTCAACCGTAACTCGCGGTTGCAAAATTTCCTGTGCAATCTCCTCCTCACCCTTAGCTGATCGATCTTCTCCTCCGACGATCTACTCACCCCCTCTCAGCCCCCGCAGCAATATCTCACTGTCTCGATGTACGGTAATAGTTTAGGGTAAAATTTTGATTTTCATTTGATTTGCGAAAATTTCACTATCTCGGTAGCATTTGTTTGATGATGATTTTCAATGAATTACAATGAATTTTTTTAATAACTACAATGAATTTCTTTCATGTGAAGGGTAACTTGTGATCTCTATATTTCAGCTAGATCACACATGCATATAATGTTTCCCGATGATGTTCAATCCGGATGTTATGATGTTGTGTATAGCCCTTGACATTTTTCTTCTAAACTTTGTAATGTAGGGAAGCTAGCATAATAGGGGCATGATATATGATGTCGTACTATTTTATCTCGGATTGCATGTAGACATGGCAAAAAAATTTTATGTTGTCAAGAATGGACGACAATGCAAAGTGTTTTGCAGTTGGTAAGAATGCAAGGCACACGTAGATGGATACCCGAACGCCGTATTCAAGGGCTTTCATAACTATGAATATGCAATGCGGTATTGGAATGGGGAAAGCACAAGCATTTTAGTTAGGCCACATCGTGAGGGTCAAGAAATGGTATCAAGCTCAGAGCGCAACCAAATACCCATCAGTGAGATGGTACAAAATGGGTAGGAAAATGATCCGAGAGCGAGTAGAAGAGAAGGGAATAATGGAGCTCGATGAATTGGATTGTTGGATGCCAATGTCGTATGTGGTTGTTGCTGTAGTGACCCTGTGCTATGACGAATAAACACTAGAGGGGGGTGAATAGTGTTTTATTGAATTATAAGGAATTTACGCCAAATAAAACCCAAATTAACCAACAAATGCGGAATGAAAGAAGTGATTAACAACGCAAGGAAGAATGCAATGCAAACATGCAATCTATCCTGGTTCGGTGCCACCCAAGTCTCCCCGACTTGTTCCCGGTGCCCTAATCCAGCAACACCCGGATCCCCTCTGGATACTCTAGTAAAACCACTAGAGCTTTCCTTTAGCCCACTTGCGAAAACCCTACAAGTGCAATCGACCTACAATCGATGTCCGTGTATCCCACAACCCGGGAACACGTAAATACCTTAATCCCATAACCTGGAACTAAGCACACTCTCACAAACCGAGAGCAAAACCTAATCTTGACTCCCACAACTTGGGATCAAGCCAACCCTCTCAACAACTGAGAGTAAACAACAATTTATATGTATAGAGAATGAAATGTAAAGCTCTTACCACAAAATCCTATGCCTTGAGAAATACTTACCAATTTAGGGCAAGAGTGGATTTTGAGGAAGAGAGATCACGAAACCCTAGCACCACCAAGATGATAGCAAGAGATGGCTATGGTGAAGATGCTGGTCGTGATTCAAACTCTCAGCTGGAGGAGTTCACAAAGATTGAAAATCTCTCTTGAGAAGTTAGGGCTCAAAGTGAAAGGGAGAGATTTTCCTAAGAGAGAGAGCTTGGAAATAGCTAGTTGAATCTCCTCTCTTTTTATCTTAAATGTCTCTGATAATGGACCTGTTTTCTTTCTTCAAACGAATCAAACTTATATAGAAAGAATCAAGAAAAGTCGTGGTCAAAAAGTTCCCAACGGTCATATTCTGAAGCAGCTTAATCGGTCTAAGAAGGATCACTGACCGATTAGTTTGGGAACTAGTCGGTCTGTGAACCTTCTTGGACCGACTAGATGGTTGACAGGGAAGATGGTGAAATCAGGAGGGAGAACTAGTCGGTCTAAGAAGAAACACCAACCGACTAGGTTGACAACTAGTCGGTCGGTGAACCTTCTTGGACCGACTAACTGGTCAACAGTACAAAGGCTGAATTAACAAGTATGGCTAGTCGGTCTAAGAAGGATCACTGACCGACTAGATCGTCATCTAGTCGGTCGGTGAACCTTCTTGGACCGACTAATTGGTCAACAGTGAATGGGCTGAAACTAGCAAGGATGGCTAGTCGGTTCAAGAAGGATTTCCAACCGACTAGATCGTCATCTAGTCGGTTGGTTCTTCTACTTGAACAACCTAAGATGCATATGAAGCCATGAAAAGAAGCGATAAGCTACGGGAAACTTTCTAATGGCGTCTAAGGCAATCCTAGAGATAAGATTTGATAGTTATGAAGATTTCTAGGCAAGTACTACTCAAGGCTTAATATTCTATGAGATGAAACTAAAAGACAATATAAATAACATGACGAACCGTCTTCAAAGCTTCAACATGGAGAATCCGAATCCCTTGACTTCATGAATAACTCCTTGAGCTTCAATGAAGCTCCAGGCACAACGATCACACGTTCTGAGGAAGTCTTGGGACGTCACTTGAGATGTACAAAGTAATTTGGCGACGATCTCCATAATTATTCATGGTCTTGAGTCTTTTAGTTGTATGTCTTGAATGTCTACAAGCACAAAGTCTTTGATCCTCAAGGTGTTCTTCGAAGCTTTTGAATCATCCATTCCTATCTTCTCTTTGGATTGAATCTCCATTCATTTGTTGATGCCATTGGCTTGAGGTTTGAGGTAGCCTTTGAGTTCTTCAAGCCAATGCTTCACCTTTGTTGATCTATCAAGTCATCCACTTGAATCAACACGTGTAATCACTTTTGATCTTCTTGAATCTAATTGGTGACTTTTTAGCTAACTTCAAACACATGAGTTAATCCCAATGATTTGTGTTTGATCATCATCAAAATCAAGGTGGAGAGTCCAATACTCAACATTCTCCCCCTTTTTGATGATGACAAACCAAATATAAAAAAAATAAATAATTGTGCATTAAATATACTTACTCCCCCTGCAATGATGCCAATCAAGTTAATATCAATAATCAATAGCATCATTCAACAGTTAATAGTTTGTGTATCACATGAGGTTGTGACCATAAATAATATGCGTACACAATACAAATCATATAGGTAAAACACATCATAAACATGAGCATGATTACCA
Source organism: Scilla litardierei (assembly GCA_030789695.1). Classification (NCBI taxonomy): domain Eukaryota; kingdom Viridiplantae; phylum Streptophyta; class Magnoliopsida; order Asparagales; family Asparagaceae; genus Scilla; species Scilla litardierei. The sequence continues at coordinate 38,047,418 of CM061139.1, read as the reverse complement.
ATATATATATAACGTAATCAATATAAACCAACGTAATCACCAACGCTCCCCCCGAATCATATACATGAACGATCATACATAAAGTCTATATGATTCAAGTTATTGTTTAACACTCAACATTTCATAAGCACATCCTTTGTTTATTTCTCTCCCCCTTTGGCATTATCCAAAAAACATGGGGGTAAAGAAACAACAAAAGCAAAAATAGAGTGGAAAACTAAAAGGTATATCTAATGTAAACTAGATAAGCTACCAATTTAAAACAAGATATCAAAATAAAGATATCAATTGCAAGAGCAAATATCCAACAACAACTCAACTACCCTCAATTATCACAAGAAGATAAGCAATAAGTATATGTGATAAAAGATTACAATAGATACTAATTGTAAACAGTAGTGTGAGCAGTGTTAGAAAAGTGACAATATCATAATTAGCAGTAGCTACTAGCTATAAATATGATAAAGAATACTGATAACAATGCAAAAAACATGACATCACTTGTGAAAGAAAAACAAGTGATCAAATAGTGTCAAGTACACAAACAAACTCAATTATCACAAAATTTATAACCTTAAGCATAATGTGATAGAATGTCCTTGAGCAAGGGCATAACATATGACATGAACATGATTAAATACATAATGGTGGAATCAAAATCATCACAATGACATAGATCAACAAATAATATCAATAAAATGAGATCTAAGTCAAACATAAAAAATGCAACAAACATGACTATGGAAATTTTTAACCATGTGAACAAAGTTATGTTATGAAATAATAACTCAAAATAAATTCTAATGGCATGTGCTGAACTCCACAAAGCATCTCCAAAAGTAAGCATACCAAATCTAAGTGAAGTGTGCGATGTGGGCATACACAAATATCTATATCATGCAAAAGTGTTATGCCAAATAGAGATAGAAACGTCATAAAACGTATGGCATACACAATTCTAGCACACTAGGATACTAATTGAAACAATGTTCAAAAGAACCATAGTACTAGCATACATTCCAGAATAGATACTCACATAATGAGTCAATGATAAGCATGGAATGTCATGAGCATAAGGAAGATAAGCACTATATCACAAGCTCAAAACTAGCATCAAGCAAGAGCATGTAAAGATGATATCCAATATAAATAGTCTAACACAGTGTGCAAAGCAGGCAAATAATGTCAAGATCATGACATCACTTGAGAAGGAAACCAAGTGAATAAATAGAGACATGATCTCATCCTAGCTCAATTATCACAAAGGATTCAACATGAGGCATAATGTGACAAAATATCTTTTGAGCAAAGGCATGATGATAGTCTACGTTCAAAGTCACAAGGAAGGACATAAACGAATAAAGTTATCATGAACATCGCATGAATGCATACCAATTGTGCGAATAGAATAAAAAGCTTGTGTAAGCACAATATAATCGGAGGTAGCATCAAAGAAGTCATAGTGCATCAAGATATATTCATGAAAGAATATCTATGACAGAATATACATATCATCAAACACAATATAAAGCTTATATGATCGTGTATAGCACAAGTTATCTCTAACATCTCATAAAAATAGCATAAAATATGAGCATGAGATGAGAGATGTCATAGTAAGAAATATAGCTTGAAGATCACTAACTCATATGAATGAGTGTTATGTCACTTGTGAAAATATCATACATGAAAGATTTAGCTATAGACATAAAAGATCTCTTGAATAAAATTATAGCTAAACATCAGTCATGAAGTAATTAAAATGACAACATACATTGATCACCCCAAATCATATCAATACGTCTCATAAAGATAATCATACAAACTATAAGAAAAGTATGAGATGTGTGGTGATACAATGAACAAATATGCATAAAGATCCTAAATCATTAATCTTATTCATGGCATGAAAAAGATATGAACATCAATAAGCAACTAACCAATTCATTATATGAATGTTATAGCTACCATGGTACAGGAGTCGTAATAAGACATATATGACATATATGAACAAGGTAGTCACATAAACAAACAATCTTCATGAGGGTGTGACAAGAATGAGCTAATGAAGAAGTATGCTATAGTACACAAATCGAATATATTAAAATACCAATTGTAAACATGGTAGTCAAAACCAATATATTAAAATACCAATTGTATAAACCACATACTTACAACTATTTAGCTCTCCCTATATGTGTGCATCTCCAATGCACCATCCTTTCCTTTGAATTGATCCATCATTTGTAAACCAAGGAGTGTGTAGAGTAGGCATCTTGCACAACAATCTGACAATTCAACAATTGGTGGTATCCAAAAATCTTTTGGATCCAATAAGTTAAGGAACAAAATCAAGTAGTCCAATAACCAATCATTTACCAATTGTAAATAACACTCATCAATAGAAATGCATGACATGCATTAATAGGAGTTATTATAATCACGAAAATCATACATATAAGGAATTAACAATTCTCAGCCATTAGAAATTAGATACACCTATACTAATAATTCCTATGCATATGATTTAGTCAAGCAACATCATTATGAATACACACATATAATACAATAGTGTGTGCTAGAAATATTCCTCGTTCAATATGCATATGTGCACAAAATAAACATTCACGGCACAACACATATTGAAGGAAGGCATGAAAAATAATACCACAAAGAGTGTGCATGAAAAGCATAAAGTATTAATTTTCAAAACCAAATTTCTCTTTCCCTTTGGCATATCAACAAGATAGGAAGGTGCAAATTGATAATAAATCACCAAGGGTCAGAGAAATCAACTGATCTATATGCACAACATAATATGAATGGAATGCAATGATATATAAATGAAAATTTCATACTCACACACATGTCATATAAACTATGCAAACTTGGGAGTAGTGGACGAACTCACATATATATATGGGTACAAAAAGTAATCATACAAGCATGGTACCCAAGCAATGAAGTGAAATATGAGTGAGTAAGCAAGGTGGAAATCAAATAAAGACTCAGTTTGATTTTTATATATGTAGTCGCATGAGAATATGTCAATCCTAATATACGATTCTATATGTGTGTTCATACCATGCCTAGAAACAATCTTAGGAATCCAAAAGATAGTGATTTGGGATTCTTAAATAGAGGTTGTGTAGTGGCATGAGTAGGAAGTTGGGATGCACGCTTGTGAAGTGGAACATAAATATAAGCATGTCCCGCGTGTGTAACATGCAAATGAGCATTAGTTCTAACATGAAAATTTTTAAGCCACATGTTATAAATAATCCTCGAATAAACATATGAGTAAGGATTATGAATACACAATGCACATCAGTCAAGAATTTGACACACGTGAAATACATAGACATGATTGACATACAAGACACACAATATGCAAACATAGGATATGCATGAGATAGTCTCAAACACAAAGTGACATCTACATGCATCCAACACACATGGATACCAAATGTAAGAATATACTTACTACATTAAGCTCCCCCTACTTTGGTGCATCACTTAAGCACCATCAACTCCATTAGAATGAAAATCTTTGCAAATCAAGGAGTTGGTAGAGTTGGTATCCCAAAGTGGATTGAACCTAGAAAACATAATTTTGGTATCCAAAAAAACCTTTTTGGATCCTATGGGTTATGCAACAAATTTAAAATACTAAATTCAAATAATTGTAACCCATATCCTAATGTAATCATACACAATGTTTATGTTGCATGTAATCATGTCACTTGATAAATATTTAACCATATACATGCATATACCAATTGTACCAAAAGTGAATATGTATATTAATCCAAAAGCATGACATGTATCACATGCAGCAAAACATAAGTATGAACCAAAGCATGTGTTGCATGAAAAAGTATTAGATATTCTACACATGAAAATCCTAAACACAGTGATTTACTAATAATCAAACAATAGAAATCAAATTCAATATGAATTTAAGTTTCTAACAAACATGAGCATCTAAGACCAATATGCAAACAAAAGAATAAACCAATTCTTAACACAAATGCTTTGGTACCCATAAAATGAATATAAACTTATGGTACCAAGCAATGAAGGGTCAACGGAAACTAACCCTTTGGAAACCAAGTCCAAGAGGACCGTGATTTCCCAACATAATCATCATTCAAAATAATATCATGAATATAAGATTACACATACATATCCTTAGCATGATTACTAGTGTTCTTAGGACCCCAAATAGTGTATGATTTGGGTATCCTCTTCCTAGTGGTTGCATGCACAAAAGGTTGATCTCTACGTAGTGCATGTGGCCTGAGAACATGAGATCTATCAAGAGCATGAGGAAATGTGTATGGAACATTGTGTTGTGCTAAAGCATGATGATGGGCATATGGTCCATGGTGTGGTGTTTCATACATACGTGGATGAATATGAGGTGCGTATGCATGAGGATGATCATGAGAATAAGCATGCATATGTGGATGTGATGTGTAATCATAAGTAATACTCAAAGGATGTGCTTGAAGATGAGCATGATTACATATATATATATATATATATATATATATATATGTAATCAATATATTTTGAAGCAGCTTAATCGGTCTAAGAAGGATCACATAGATTAGTTTGGGAACTAGTCGGTCGGTGAACCTTCTTGGACCGACTAGATGGTTGACAAGGAAGATGGTGAAATCAGGAGGGAGAACTAGTCGGTCTAAGAAGAAACACCAACCGACTAGTTTGACAACTAGTTGGTCGGTGAACCTTCTTGGACCGACTAACTGGTTAACAGTACAAAGGCTGAATTAACAAGTATGGCTAGTCGGTCTAAGAAGGATCTCTGACCGACTAGATCGTCATCTAGTCGGTCGGTGAACCTTCTTGGACTGACTAATTGGTCAACAGTGAATGGGCTGAAACTAGCAAGGATGGCTAGTCGGTTCAAGAAGGATTTCCAACCGACTAGATCGTCATCTAGTCGGTTGGTTCTTCTACTTGAACCAACTAAGATGCATATGAAGCCATGAAAAGAAGCGATAAGCTACGAGAAACTTTCTAATGGCTTCTAAGGCAATCCTAGAGATAAGATATGATAGTTATGAAGATTTCTAGGCAAGTACTACTCAAGGCTTAACATTCTATGAGCTGAAGCTAGAAGACAATATAAATAACATGACGAACCGTCTTCAAAGCTTCAACATGGAGAATCCGAATCCCTTGACTTCATGAATAACTCCTTGAGCTTCAATGAAGCTCCAGGCACAACGATCACGCGTTCTGAGGAAGTCTTGAGACGTCGCTTGAGATGTACAAAGTAATTTGGCGACGATCTCCATAATTCTTCATGGTCTTGAGTCTTTTAGTTGTATGTCTTGAATGTCTACAAGCACAAAGCTTTGATCCTCAAGGTGTTCTTTGAAGCTTTTGAATCATCCATTCCTATCTTCTCTTTGGATTGAATCTCCATTCATTTGTTGATGCCATTGGCTTGAGGTTTGAGGTAGCCTTTGAGTTCTTCAAGCCAATGCTTCACCTTTGTTGATCTACCAAGTCCTCCACTTGAATCAACACGTGTAGTCACTTTTGATCTTCTTGAATCTAATTGGTGACTTTTTAGCTAACTTCAAACACATGAGTTAATCACAATGATTTGTGTTTGATCATCATCAAAATCAAGGTGGAGAGTCCAATACTTAACAGTTGCATATATGCATCTGCAATCAATGTTGTGCTCATTCTTGGATTCATTGTCAGAGCTTATTTTCGTACAGAATAGTTTAATGTATATGTAATTTTATGTTTGTATTTGAGAAGCTGTGTTGTAAGTCCTAATGTTTGTATCTGAGACTCAGAACATATGAAATTATGAAGCTATGAAGTTGTGTTGTAAATTTGTGTTTTGTATTTGTATGGATCCCATCCCAACTCACATACTTCTCAGGATGAGAACATGCAGTCACTGTTACCATCTTGCATGGAGATTACTTGTTAGGTTTTGGCTTTTGGGGTTACTTGTTGTCTTTAGCAATTTGGTGTATTTTCTCAGCAAACTTGCCTGCTTAACCTGTTACCACTCTGGGTGACCCAATAGTTGGGGAAAAACAGCAGTCTGTAAGCTATCAGTTGAATTTTGCTGCTTGAGTGCACATGCTTGGAATTTTGCTGCTTGAGTGCACATGCTTGTCAATCAGTTTGAGATCACTACAAGTTTCGTTGAACCCTTCTTGTTCAACCCTCAGGAAGGTTTGCCAAGAGATCGGAAGTGGAGCTGGAAGTGGATCAGATGTTCTCCAACTACGCTGTGTCCGAAGATGGTTACTGCATTGTTCCCTCATTCTAGGGCTTGTGAATGGGTGTTTGTTGATGTTTAGTATTTTGAAGGCTTATTGCAGGTCATAGCTTGAATCAATGGAGATTATATGTACCATTGATGTGAACCTATTGATGTGAACCTGTTTGTTTCATCATCTTTCTTGTAAGTGAATGAATTTGATTGTTCTGCAAATTTCTGGTCACATTCAAAGTTTTGGATTGTGACCTAAAGCATGACCCTTTAACAAGTTGTAATTCTCAGCCACACTGCTTTTTATCAACTCAACACTAACTAGCTCCAAAATTAGGTATCAGTGATCCATATTTGCTTGATAACAACAAGAGTCCTGAGTTCTCTCAGTTTCATTGTGACTAGTTGCAACCAAAAGTTCTGCCTACAAATTACAAGAAGTACAAATAAAATTACAAGAACTACAAATAAAAGTATAAATCAAGAAGTACAACTGCCATTCATTGATGCACATATGTTGATGTTATAAAGAGTAAATATGGCGTAATAACAACAATGCAGTAAAGTTACTCTAAGAATAGAATAACATGACAAACAAAAATATCACTAGTTGACACATCGATAGTGATCTCAAACTGATTGACAAGCATGATCACTCCAACATGCCAAACATGCCAATGATATTCTAAACTCAATGTTATTTACAGTTTACACGGCTTTCTAGCAATATCAAAGGCATAAGTTGGGTGATGGCAGCCTTGACAGCAGCATTGGTGGTCAGCGCCACGTCGGATTGGAATAAGCCCCTTCTCTTTTCCAGTGAAGTTGTAAAGGCGATTGTTGTACGAAGAGCACTGTGCAACTCCAATTGTGTAAGCCCCTGATTTATGATACAAGAGTATTGTATCAGTGTTGGTGTTGATTATAAGACACAAATTATCGTAAATGCTGACCAGACAATAGAAGAATATATGTAATGTTGATTCCTTTGCTAGTGAGAGATGTGAGAGCACTGAGGTTAAATGTTGGCGCTGGTATATTAGCCAGAGCATCAGATGAGTTGGAGATCAATCCATCCCTGCGACCAGTCGAAACACTCCAAATAATGCAAGCTAATTTTTGTGTGTACATAAAGGGGTTATGAACAAAAATAAAATAAAATTCAAACAATCTAGGAATTTAAAACATTATAACCACTTACTGTGACTGCTACAGAATCTCTAGCAAAAAGAGTATGTCTATAACTATCAAACATTTATTAAAAAAAGTTTATAATGCAAGCTGTTTATAATGCATTAAAACTTGCAGAATGGAGGATACAGAGTGTGCTTTTTCATCATAAACAGCTAGCATTATAAACTTCTTGCATCATAAAGCAAGAAACATGCATGACAGAGAATACAGAGTGTGCTTTTTCATCATACCTTCAGTCGGGTAGACAATTATTTGCTTATAACGGCTGCCATCATATTTTCTTACTTCAAAGTTTTTGCTTGTCTTGACACCAAACATTTATCATGAGATAAAAGCCAAAAAAGCATATTGTGAAATGTGATACAAAAAACAATATGCTACCTAAAATTGGGTATGTGAGAAAGGTAGAAAAATCAGTATGCTTCCACATACATCAAAACTAGATTTGATATTTCGCTCAGACAAGCCCTTTCATCCACGCATATATATATACATGTATGTATATAAATTTGCAACCGAGAATCCTAAATTTACAAATGGCTGCAACGGTTGCCAGTAAATATTTGCTTACCCCCAAGTTGCCTTGCCATAACCTAGGACCTGGTAATAAGGGCAAATCATCATCGCTTCATTATACCGAAGACCATGATACGCCGATATATATATAGGGTAAACTGTGCATGTGCATAGCTGCAGGAATTTTGCATGTGGTGAAATTCCTCTCCGCCGTCTGATGCAATCGAAGCGCTCAAATAGAATTGCAACCATCGGAGATTTATGCACTCATCGCTAGACTTCGGCAAATAACGAGCTTGCCACTCCCATTCAACCCACACAAAAAGCAAAAAAAAAAAAATTATATTGTGAAAATGTGATATACAAAAAATAGTATGCTTCCACATACATCAAAACTAGATTTAATCTTCTGCTCAGACAAGCCCCTTCCTCCTCATATATATATGCCAATGCTGACAGCGCTGGAAATTTTTCTAGCGATGTCCGCATTTTGGGCGACCTAAAAATATTTTTTTTTTTGAAATTCATTTTTGCAGTAGTTAGATAAACTTAGGAAGATCCCCACAAAATTTCAGCTCGATCCGACACCGTTTGAGCCTCTGTTCATCGATTTCAAAAACGTTGCGCAAAACTGTGGACAGATTTGCGCAACGTTTTTGAAATCGATGAACGGAGGCTCAAACGGTGTCGGATTGAGCTGAAATTTTGTGGGGAGCTTCCTAACAAGTTTATCTAACTACTACAAAAAATAATTTCAAAAAAATATTTTTAGGCCGCCCAAAATGCGGACAGTGCTGGAAATTTTTCCAGCGCTGTCAGCTCTTCTCCATTTTTCACATATATATATATATAATATGAAAGGTAAGCGTGAGATTTATTAATGGAAGAACTAAAGTTACATCTTTGTATAGTTAGTGAGTCCGCAAGCGGGGGGATAGGACACATGCGTCGTCACCCCCTACAAGTAGACTCACCCCCATACAAAAACCCATACATAAACACATACATACACAGTTGAAAACTATACATAACTAGGACCCAAAAGAAGAATCACCCAACGTCTCTAAAAATCATCATACACACACACACACACACACACACACACACACACACACACACACACGCTTATTTTGACCCTGTACAGTTGGGTAGTACTAATGGGTATGCCAGTGGAGGGTGACGGCGCCTGTGCCATATCCCTTCTCTGACACAATCCATTAATTGTCTTTACCCTCATTACTATTGTAACCTTTTTGATATGTTTAATAGAGATTGCACGCTAACTTCCCTATATATATATATATATATATATATATATATATATATATATATACACTATAAAATAGGGATGTTATCATGGGTTTTTGGATAAGAGTTTTTGATAAGAGAAATTGGATAAAGGGTTGAGTTGTATTCAGGGTATAAAAATGAGGGATGTTATATGAGTTATTGGATAAGAGATATTGGATAGGAGAAATTGGATAAGAGTTTAAGTTGTAATTTTGAAATTGGGAGGGGGGGATAATTTGAATTTTAGTGTGAAACCCAATGAGTTTCAATGAGAGAAACTGAAATCTTTTGAAATTTAAGGGAGAAACAATGTTTCACGTGTCCCTCATTTTGGGGAAATAAAAAAGAACAGGCATCAAACGCAGAGGAGCTTCCCAGCCTCGCCCCTCTCCTGGCACGCTGGCAACCCACCCCCTGCGAAAAGCCATCAAACGCTTCGGCACAGCATGATGATCTCCCTGGAGGTGGTGGGCACGATGATCGAGATGGCCAACGTTTCAGGGAACGCCCTCGAGCACCCCTGCGAGAGGAGGACGTTGGCCGACGGCGAGGTGGAGATCATGTAGCTGAAGACAGAGAGCGAGCGGATGAGAGGGGTTTTGGTCAAGAATCTCGCAGTCCTTCAGAAGCTCTCCCAGATCTCTGATCGCCATCCTTCAGAAGCGGATGAGAGGGGTTTTCGTTCTCTCTCTGTTTAGCATCAAGCACGTCGCGTATGGGTCGGATGTGGAGGGCGCCATAGCCGACGTTAGATTCGGCGGATCACAGGGCTGCTCCACGGTGGGGAACGGCCTGATCTCCAAGTTCCAGAACAACGTAGCCATCTTGCTCTATGGATTGTACTTGCAAGTAAGGGATTTGGATACTTAAAGCGAGATGTTTGGTGGAATTTGTTCTCTTGGGTTTGAGATCTGTTCATATAGGCATGGAATCTGTTCATTTAGGCCTGTGACATGTTCGCTTCTATTAGTCTGTGAATATAGGTTTGAGATTAGTTTTTACCCTTTGTTGGCTTCCATTAGTCTGTGAATGGGATGAAATATGCATGCTAAATTGGAAAGTTTAATTTTGTATAGCATATTATATTTTTTGAAATTTATGTTCATCATATTATTTTTCGAAATTTATGTTCAGGCAACAAGGGAGCTTGCAATGTGGTGAAACGCATAGCTTGGAATCAAGGGAAGCACAGCAAGTGGACTAGGTTGGTGATTCTAAATTTTGAAGTGATAATAATTTTGCAAATTTATGTGAAGTTGTATAAACGTTAGAGACAAAATTACATTAAAACTTGAAATGTACATATGAATGTAGATTGTTATGGGCCAGAGGTAGAGGATGGTGCCCACGAGATGGTGTTGGGGGACCCACCGGAGAACTATGTGGTAGAGATGATGCTCCCCTGGATCCGGCAGAGATTTACCGATAGGCGAGGCCGATCAGGGTCTTCTCGGGGGGATGTCATCGCTGCTTTCGTCTGGGAGATGAAACTCCCCTGTTAACTACAGGTTTGAGAGACCCCAAAGGAATTCCACTCTTGAAGGAGATCTACCCTCAGCTCTTTTGAATTCTTTTGAATTTTTTCTCCTAAAGGGTCTCAAAATTCTTTTGAATTTTAAAAATTGAATAAAATTAGATGGATGTGAAAGTAATTAATAAAAACTTAGTACACATTAACCCTTATTATTTCTATTGTTCCCTCATTAACACACTCCAATGTTCTTCTATGACTTTAAATTGGTGATTTAAATACAACAACATTGCATTTCCTTTTTTTGTAAGAATCATGTCCAAGTATCATATCAAGTGCAAGTGTCCAGCATCGCAAAATTTTGTAAAAATAGTGTTAACCACTCAAGCAATCAAGTGGACAAGTCAGTAGCAGAAGAGGTGTTAGTCCCACATGGAACAAAGACGGGGATGGTAAAGTGGTTAATTATCTTTAGTTCAAGTCCATGAAATGTTTCTTCTTTTGGGCCATATGAATTCTAAGTTTATTAGAGACTTCCATTAACTTTGGTCATCCTCCTATTGTGACTGAAGGATGTTTATGCTTATGTATAGTAAGATCTTGAGAAGGAACATTCTAGAACAAGAAAGGGGCACTACCATGGCCACGACCATGTCTCCATTACATCCTAAAGGACAATGTGTCGTAAGTTCCTAGCGGAGTCATGTTACAGACAGATTCAGAGATTATAAAGGTGCCATCTTATTTTAAGTTCAATAAAAAGATCATTTTAAATGGATGGACTCTATTTTAAGAGATTATAAAGGTGCCATCTTATTTGTTTTAATTTTTCACAACGATTTCTATCTTATTCTAAAATCTGAAGGCAAATCTTCTTTATGGTTATATTCAATATGTTGCTTCCAGGATAAAATTTATCTTAGTTGTCACATATTATAAGATCATTGCCAATTTGGTCAATGGAACCATGACGCTATATTGGAGGCAATATGACTTTCAATAGAATCGACAAGCTATATCCACTAAGTGTTGTGTTATAATCAAGTACATCCACAAAGAACACAATGGCCAGCTGATGCTATTAGGGAAGGGTTCCTTATGTACTTATCTGTCATTATCCATGCAATGTAAATTCCAAAATTTTGCTATTATGTCTTTTGGTTGTTGTGTCATGTCATGCCTCACATTTGGTGCACTTAAGGAGTTAATAAAATGGAATCTCATTTACAACCCTTTAACAAATGGTACATGCAACTTTGAGTCAAATAAGCTTCCAGTCATAATATTATGATAGTAACTTTCATATTCTATCTTTTTAAATGATTATGGCCATATGGATATTTAAATTAAAATCATGCAAAATAAGGTTATGTTGAATAGAGTTAAGTATAAATTTATATGTTGCCTTAGGCAATAATGTTTCAGTAGCATGATGGGACAGGCTAGAAGTCATGATGACAATTTAAGTTACTATTTAGAACTTTAACTCTTTTCATTTATATTTCCTTTCATGAATCCTCTATTGGTGATATAATCTGGAATTCATGATTGATGTGTTTATAGAAGGCCAAGTTTGATTTTTTTGTCATAGTCACCTGACCATACGTGATAGAAAATATTAAATGTTGCGGGGATTTTTATTATAAAAAGGATAGGTCGTTATAATAATGTTTGGTATTCTATTAAAAGTTGTCAACTTTTATAAGTTTGTCCAACTCTGAACCTCAATTGCATCTCAATCATACTTTGCAATTGCACCACCATTTTTTATGTTTCTATATGCTGAACTGGATTCTTTTCCCCTTTATCAGAAAGAAGTGAACTCTAAAATGGAACCTGAAAGGCTAACTGAAGAGCACTGGCAAATATTTACATGGGGCAAATATTTGTCAATGATCAAACAAACGTGCTCAAGGTAACCATCACTTTTTGTTTTCTTTCTTCAACATTCATTTGTTGACTACAGTTTTCCCAAAAATTTGTCTTCCATTTTGGTTTATTTATATCTTTGGAGTTTCCCCATTGGAGACAACAATAAATTTTTCTGGTTTCAATTGGAACTTCAGCTCATCATTTTGATAATATTGGTTGAAGAGAATAATGGGAATCACATGACATATGCGAGATGACCTCTCATATACGATGATGACTTCTAATAGTTTTGGTTTCAATTTTGAAATTTTCAATTGAAGGCTTTATCGTTTTTAAGAGTTTTCAATAATGTCATTGAAAATTTGAAATAGGAAGAGAAGTTGCTTTGCTTCCTTTACGATAACGAAATTTTGTCATTGAAAAATAAACAAACTAGCATCAGGAATAATCTGCATATGGTCTCGAAGAGTTGAGCGAATGTATGGAATTTGTTCACTGAAATTGCTTGATAATTCTTAAATTTGTTTTGTTTGGATGTTTCAGGTCTGCACAACACTCATTCCATTCTCAACATTGTTTTGTTTGAATTTGACTTTTATAAACCTTGATCAGAGTGGGATTACTCAATGTTGGCCATCAATATAATTTTTGGGGAACTCACAGTTGCAGTCTCAACATTGCAGTCAAAATATATGAGTCTTTAATGGGATGCAATAGTTGGGCTGCAAGCTTCATGGTTTGTTTCAAATTATTGTTGTCATTTTCAGGTGTGAATCGGGTTGAAGATGATATAAATGCTGAGATAAGAGGAAGAATAAAAGAAGGTAGTAAATATGTTTACAAAATACATTTCACCCCAGTCTGGGAGCATGCACACAGAGAAGGTTTAGTTGGAATTGTGATTCCTCTTCTCTTTACCATGGACATTGGTTTTCTTATTTCAGGTGGTTAGGAAAAAAAATTTCAACAAGGGGTTGGATTATGGTAAAAATTGTTTGTTTAGTTCATTATTAGCTTTTCTATTTTAGCTGTTAGCTTTTGTCCATTGGCTTATGTTTTTGACAACATTTAAAGTACATTGGTTAATCTTTTTGTATCATTCTTGCTTTAAACTACAAAATTGTTACCTGCAATATCCTGCATATGCTAATGCTGCAAGATAGTCATATGGGTTATGGCAGTTTTGTTTTGTTTTCATGGAAAAGTCTCAATTGTCAAGGCTTTCAGTGATTTTCCTTCTCTAACATTATGACATAACATTTTTTACATCCAGTACGCATATTATTAAGTAGGTACAAAGTTTCATAATGATATTTTATTGGGAGTTGCAGCACCAACCTTGCAGTATGAGTGTTGGGTAGATGAAAGTTTTAGATAAGAGTGTTGGGTTGAAATGGTAGCAATATGGGACTGGTAGATGGTATAGCATGGGCATGGTTTAGAATGGCAACTAGGGTAGATTTGGTGAACATACATGTGTAATGAAAAATGCTTAACGAGCACATATACACTTTCTTTGACAAAATTTATTTGTAAGTAATAAGATTTATGCTTTCCAAGCTGAGTTTACTAATGCCAATATTGTTTTGCACTACACATTTACACAAAGATTCATTAATGTAGTGTTTCTTTTGACCTTATCTTTATTTTCATGTCCAGATGTTTAACAAAGTAAATTTCTTGGTTAAGAGAGGTGAAAAGATAGCTATCATTGGTCCAAATGGTTGTGGAAAGCGTGCCCTACTTAAATTGATCATGGGATTAGAGCAGCCTACTGGAGGTGATGTTTCACTTTGGAAGCATAATGTATTTCAAAATTATTTCGATTGAAAGCAGGTATGTTTATTTATCTTTAGTTCACTCATGTTTTCGTGGATAAGTGTTCTATTAGATTGCTGGTATGGTGATTTAATTGATAGTTTTATACTCTATGCAGAAGATATAGATTGGATGCTTATCATTATTTTTCTAGATCACACTATTGAGTGTTGTTAAACAATACATTAATAATCTTATCGTGACTGTACCAAGAGTCCCTGAGAGATATGTTAGCCAGCCCAGATATATAGTATGAATATTTTGAACTATGGGATAGTATGAATATTGTGAATTGCAATTCTTTTTTAAGAAGTGTTTGAAATTTTTTGATAGGATAGAACTGTATAAAATAAACATGATAATTCTATTCCAGTATACCACTTGATTTGAATAAAATGGTACTTCAAACCATTGAGGAATCCACTGAAGATTAGAGAATTGATGATTATAAAGTATTCCCTTGGATGTTGTAACATCAAAGCAGACATGCTTGACAGAAAGGTTGCACTTTTTGAGTGATAGTAAGAAGGTATGTAGTATTCTATGAGCATGGGAGATTCTTCTGTTCCAATATACTTTTAAACCAATCTATGCAATGCTAAAATCAATCTAGGCAAAACATGATATGCTTGAGCCCAGTTGGCTACCATGACTCAGTTATATTGCATCAAAATTAATTTGAGTTGGGTCTACCTGCAGCCACCAAGTTTTAGCGCTTTTTAATCCAACTCAAATATGAATCGTTCATCATTACAGGACGATCCTAAGTCTCACTTATGTTGCATACATTGTTCAAATTGGTCATATATTGCATATACAATTTTATATGAAAAAAATAGATATGTGCTTTTAGGAAATTTCCTACATCAAATTCTTATTGGATATGTGATTTTATATATTGGTTTTATTAGACCAAGAGTATCTCCATTGTGCTTGAAGTTTGGTCAAACTCCGACACTCTCAGCAGTTCTCATAACCATAGCCTTGAGCTTGAGTTCTTTTACTCAAGCCGGCTTCCTTCTTAACATGCAGGAAACATTCATGTCCGCAGCCCAATTTCTACATGTACATTCTTTTCTCTCATCTTACATATTAAGCATGGGATCATATTGCCTAAAGAAATGCATTGAAAAGAGATCCCCTATGACTTCAATTATGTTAGTGTTTGATTTCATCTAATAACATCTTTTTTGTTGGTGGCCCTAGCAGAACATTGCTCCCAAATACACATGATCTCTTCGGGATTTGTTCATAAATGCTGCATTATGTGTATTCAAGGCCTAAATACTAGATTATTTGTATTCTATTTAATTTGCATGCACTTTCGATAAACATGTATAGGGATTATTAAATTGCCATGCTTGCCTCTATAATCAACACCATTGGAGCTGGTTATTTTGTGCAGTGGTTAGGATCTTTCCAGGCTTCCTCACTCTTATATTGGCTCTGCACTTCAACTTTGCCAACAACATGTATTTCTGTTGCATTCATGCATCATGCACTGCTCTTAACTCCTTGCTCGATGCGAGGAAATGCGAAGACACATAGAACTACAAAAATTTAGTGAACTAAAATGTTACATTTTGTGGGAATTAAATAAATGGGAAATTACATTTTGGGGAGGAGCTAAACTTTTCGGGGTAATTAAAACATAAAATATTGGTGGAAATAAATTTTTGGGGAAACTAAAATCTAAAATTTTAAGGGAAACTAAATCTGGAGGTAATCAAATTTTTGGATGGAACTTTTGAGGGAACTAAATCTGGTAGGAATTAATATTTGGGGTAAACTAAAATTTTTGAGGGGAACTAAATTCTCTTTGGAAACTAAATTTTGGAAGAAACTAATATTTTTGGAAAGTGAAAGTTTAGCTGGAAAAACTCTAAAATTTTGGAGCGGAACTAAATTTGGAGTGCACTAAATTTTGGGAGAAACTAATATTTTTGGGAGAACAAAATTCCTTGGGATGAGCTAAATTTTCGGGGGAACTAAGATTTTGAGGGGGAGATTTCTGAAATGAATCATGTCCACATTTTCAGGGGAACTAAGACTTTGAGGGGGGATATCTAAAATGAATCGTGCCCACATTTTCAGGGGAAATAATATTTTGAGGGGGAAATATCTAAATTGAACCATGCCCTACGAGCACGGGTATATACAAGTATATATATATATATATATATATATATATATATATGAGATTAATGGAGAAGTGCTGACAGCGCTGGAAATTTTTCCAGCTCTGTCAGCGATCTGGCATGGCTATAATATTTTTATAAAATTTTTTTGCAGTTGGTAGATATACTTGTTAGGAAGCTTCCCACAAATTTTCAGGTCGATCCGACACCGTTTTGGGCCACCGTTCATCGATTTAAAAAAAACGTTGCGCAAAACTGTGAACAGTTTTGCGCAACGTTTTTGAAATCGATGAACGGAGGCCCAAAACGGTGTCGGATAGACCTAAAAATTTGTGGAGAGCTTCCTAACAAGTATATCTACCAACTGCAAAAAACTTTTTAAAAAAACTCTACAGACTCCAGATCGCTGACAGCGCTGTCAGCGCTTCTCCAAATATATATACATATATATGTATATACATATATGTACACATATGTATATACATATATATGTAGATATACATATATATACACATATGTAGATATAAATATATATGTATATCTACATATATGTATATATATGTATATCTACATATATATGTATATACATATGTGTACATATATGTATATACATATATATGTATATACAAAAACATTGATTTTGTAACCACTTGATGCATGGGTAAAACATGTCCAAATTAGTTGAAATTTTGTTTGGAGGTAGTTTAGACATGTTAGATCACATCCAACGGTCGGATTTGATAAATACATTGTCTACTTTTAAATTCCACTTGGATGGATCCGCATGTTTGATCCATCCGAATGGATCCTAGTCAACCTCCATATATATACATATGTATATACATACATACATACATATATATATATATATATACATATATATATATACACACATACATACATATATATATATATATATATATATATATATATATACATATACATATATATATATATATGCAACCGAGAATCCTAAATTTGCAAATGGCTGCAACGGTTGCCAGTAAATATTTTCTTACCCCCAAGTTGCCTTGCCATAACCTAGGACCCGGTAATGGCTGCAACGGTTGCCAGCAAATATTTGCTTACCCCCAAGTTGCCTTGCCATAACCTAAGACCCGGTAAACAGGGCAAATCATCATCGCTTCATTAAACTCTGAAAAAAAACGCAAGAGATAATAAAGTTAGTTTGTTTAGCCGGGCGATATATCAAACACTCAAAAATTGCTAATGATGTGAATGAGAAAACAAGTACAAAAATATTTTCCATGTTCCTAAAAGAAGAGCTATCATTCACCAAATTCTACAAGAACATGAAGAAAACGCATACAAGAGGGTATAACTTATAACATGATACAATGAACATACAAGTATTCAACCCATTTCTAGTAAAGTAGCAATACTGACTTACTTTCTAGAATGTATGTGAAGTTCCAAAGGTAAGCAGAGGGGAAAAAAGTTGGGCATATATAAATGCATTATAGCGAAAAGAAGCAAGAAACTTCTGACATTCTAGACAAAGACCCAATTAAATTCTACTCTATTGCTGAAGTGTTCAGAGTTGTAGTACTTCCTTTCAAGTTAGTATATAACAGAACTTGAGAAACACCCATATTTGATACATTTCTGACTCTATCTCGCAATCGCATTCAGTATTAACATTCCTCGTGGGCCGTTTTTTCCTGCATATAATATGAAGCATTGAAGTTTAAATAATCTACAATAGTATATAAAATAGATAGAATGGATTAAAGATACCTTCTTTCTACTAGTACTTGTGTTCATACTACAAGTTCTCATGTGGTGCCCTTTTCACCACAAACACTACACGTTCTTTTTCTTGATTGATTAAGATCTTGCGATGCTTGTATACCTGACTGAATCCTTGAAACTACTCTAGGACGGCCTTTAGTTTTGGCTTTTGCAGGATCATTAATAATAATATCAGGTAATATCAATTCATGTGTTGTAGGTGCATTGGACCCCACCTGAGTGCATGGATCTTCAGAATCATGTTGTTCTTGGATCCGCAACTTATGTTGCACACAAAAACTGTTTATTAACCTAACGGCGACATCATAAAGATGTTGATCTCTTGTAACTGCCTCCATGATTTTATCGAAAGATTCTCGAAGGCTCCACAATTGTAGTGGAGTAATTTGATTTGGCTGCACTGAATTGACTGTGCTAGTTGAAGAGCACCCAAGACTCGTGACACTATGTCTTGCATTTAATGTCCACCTTGGCAAAATATATCTCCCTGTGATGGCTTGCATATCAAACTTTTGTTTCATTATGTATAAGATTTGTGTGCAAAGCATCCCTTCATTCTCAAACCTTCCACACTTACATATAAACTTTCCTGTAGATATATTGCATTGTACAGAATGCATCTAACTCTTACCATCAATCCTCATTGTTACATTGTATGTGGTCGTATCCCCTTCAGTGCAAACCCTTTCATGCCGACAAAATAATATATTTTTGAACCGAACTTGAAAGAGAGAGAATAAGTTTCTAGTATAAACCTTTGCAGCATGTACCTCTAACTCATGCATGCCACGAAAGTCCGTTTGTTACTTTTTTTCTCAAACAAACTGTATCTTCTTTCTCCTCTTTCTTTCGTTGAAATTGTACCGCTTTATCTTATTGATCAATAAACTCATATAATGGAGTCATTGAATTTACATAACCATCAAAATAAGAGTTCATGCTTGATCGGTCCATATTTTACACATTTTTCTGCATGTTTGCATGCCATTTCGATTGCTCATATCGTGATTTTCATGATTATTCGACGATATTTTGTTACTTTTCACTATTTCTTGTTTTCGTCTGGTTTCAGGAAATATGGAGCGATCGAGAGCAAAAATGAGCTTAAGGGACTTGTACGCGCACCGGAGCATCACTCAAGTCCTTATTGAGGAGCTAACGGTGCTGGACGATGAGCGGGAGAAGAAGAAGATCGATAGAATCATTGAGGAGGTGAGGAGGAGAAGGAAGGATTCCAGAAACAGGCCACTCGGCCGAGTCACGCTAGTCACTCGTCCGAGTGAAGTGGTGTACTCGTCCGAGTACGACTGATACGAAGAACATCTGCCTGACCGTAGTGCCACAATACACTCGGCCAAGTGGTGAATTCCACTCGGTCGAGTAGAGAACTTCACTCGCCCGAGTGAGTCAGAATTTCTGAAGGAAATCAAAGCGAACTCTCTGGAATTCTGAGGAGCACAGCAGAATCCCACTTGGCCGAGTGTGGAATCCCACTCGACCGAGTGACGCAGAGCGCCAGAGTGCCCAAACCCCAAGTTCGAAGCAGACTCTCTAGAATTTTGGGAGAACATCAGAAGATCCTACTCGGTCGAGTCACACTTCTCACTCGGCCGAGTCATACTTCCACTCGGCCGAATGACATGAGCGCCCAGATTTTCAGACAGCTTCTCACTCTTTTGAAATATTCTATCATTTTAATGGGCAAAGTATTTATCTGATATTTTTTATGGATTTTAGACTTCATGACGGTTCCAACAACGCCAAGAATGAGCCAATCGGAGGTCAGATGAAATCTGGAGAATTTATGCAAGTTGATGCTGCAGTGCTGGAATTTCTACTCGGCCGAGTCATATTTCCACTCGGCCCGAGTGAGCGCGGGCCCAGAACTTACGTTGCGGCCAGAGCTGACTTTGGGCACGAATTTCAGAGGTTTTCTAGGGTTACTAGGATTTTGGGGGGCTATATAAGAGGTTAGTAGCCGTCATTAGAAGGGAGTTCCATTATGTTTTCTTAGGGATTATTCCAGAGGTTAGGTCATGCTCTAGGCCCCCTCTTGGGATCAACAAGCTTGTAATGGGATTGAAGTTCTTTATCAAAGCTAAGTATCTTTGTTCTTATTATTTGAATCCTTGATTTGATGTCTTTTTATGTGCAAGCAGTGTTTTCTATTAATTCCTTCATCGTTATTGCTATGCTTAGTTGATTGTTGTTCTAAGGCATAGGGATGAACCCTATGGATCTAATTTCAGATTTGTGATGAATGAATTTCTATGTTGCTAGAATTGCTAGGAGGTTAGGTTGTGATTGATTTATTACGGATAGCTAGGGATTTCCATCGATATGGGGTTTGCAAGAGATTGGATTCCGATCGATGGGAAGGCCTAGATATTCGATTTAGATTTATAATCGAGATTCACTATGTTTGGTTTGCAAGAGATTGGACCAAAGCTAGCATTTTTATTATGAATCTATATCCATATTCGTTTGCAAGAGATTGGACGAATACGAGCTATCACAACCTGGGTCGTAACTCGAGTTTGCACGAGAGTGGGCTCCAGGTGCGATTGGACGATGATGTCGATCTTCATGCTAGTGGATTAGGTTAGGGTTTGCACGAGAGTGGGACCTAATCTAGGTTGCTATAGACCAGCAATAGTGCGAGAGCGTGAGCTTGGTTCTCAATTCAGTTACGACTAGTTCAACTCAACACAAGTCTAGTAATATTGAGATTCACTATTCACAATGATGTATGATAACCCGTAGTGGGGATTCCTTAGCTCTAGACACTTTTATTATATTATATTTGAATAGATACTTGACCAACTTCTTTATCACCGACACCGACATCCATCACCAATCCCATTGCATCACATCATACCCATCTCCACCAATAAAACATTCATAGTCAAACCAACCTAGGATAGGTTGGAGCCAACACCACCTCCTCGCGTTCGATACCCGATCGTTGCTTCACTGTGCGCTTGCAGTAAGACTACAATCGTGCTCTCCTGGGTTTGTGTCTGGGGGCCGATCAAGTTTTTGGCACCGTTGTCGGGGAGGTGTTTCCCGTTGGGTGTTAATTTGTCACAATTAGGTTGATTAGATTACGTTAAAAAACAAACAAAAAACAAAAAAACATTGAGAGAGATTTTTTCCCACCACCTGCTATTATTATTATCTTTATCTCTCTTTGTACCACTGACGTCTTTTCCAGGTTGTTTACTTTGCTTAATCTGGTGCAGTTGTTGCTGCGATGGTACTTCAAAGAAGATGTGAGCGGTTTCTATACAATCCTACATATATCTCGCTACATTCTGTCAGGCTGATGGAGAGTCCTTCAGGAAGGCCTTGTTCAGGTTCAAAAAAATGTTAGGAATGTTCCAGGCAGAGTCAGACTATGTGTGGGATAGTTCCCAGCTATTCAATATCTTCGCTAGAGGGCTAAAGGGACCATCACGAGAGTTTTTGAGAATGATGCAAGTGGGAAAGTTTAGTGATCTGCAGTTGGCAGCAACCTTGGAGCAAATGATAGATGATGCTCGATCTACCGGTTCGCTAACCGTTATGGTAGGTAAACCATCCGACCAAGTATTCATTGATTTCGTTATGGCTAATGTCTCTGGTGCAGGTACTATCATAGATGGAGTGTATGATTCACTTGAAGGTGATCATATCCACCTTTATACCATCAACACTCCACAAATAGAGACATATGAGCTGCCGAATGAGGACACATATATGGACCTATTGTGAAACATTGTCGACGTAGTTCAAGAAACCGGTCCATTGACAATAACGGCAGTTGAGGGGCACAAGACCCATTTTTACACCACTGTCGAAATGCATGAGCCCATATAGCCACTTTGTGCCGTCCTCGCCTCCCCCTGCCACCCACCTGAGTCAGAGCAGCCTATACCAT
The DNA here is from genome assembly GCA_030789695.1 of Scilla litardierei. NCBI lineage: Eukaryota > Viridiplantae > Streptophyta > Magnoliopsida > Asparagales > Asparagaceae > Scilla > Scilla litardierei. Next base: position 38,025,153 of record CM061139.1, on the reverse strand, counting down.
CAGAGGATATTATTGAGGAGGTCATGCCTACAATAGCGGAGTAGACCATCGAGGAGGACGTGACTTGGGACGATGACATCTGCACACAGATGGAGCCCGAATTGTGCCCCCCCTCCTTTCGAGCTATCACAGCCATCCCCACCTTCTACAGAGGCTGAGCATCCCTCAGAGGACCACCCTTCCACTGACACCGAGGACTATCCCACAGAGCTTATGGCTTCCCTTCAGGGAGATCTCTTCACCCCCTCATCTCCTACATTTGATTCCCCTCCCTTGTATGATGTTTTTTGTGATTTAGATTTTGACGACTCATCGTGCCTTTTGTAGGATACACATACATATGAACAAAAGGTACAGTGGGAGTATACGAGAAGGAGAGCGAGGAGTTAGCACCTATGGATGCATATGAATATGATCAAGAGGTGCACTTGGATGAGTCTGACGATGATGAGGAGCATCCTGATGAGACCCATGCTTATATGCCAAAGCTACCTAACCAACCTGAGGAAAACAACGAGGAGTTGATCGACGTGGTGTACGAGAGTAGAGATTTATTTCCAGGGAAGTGTTGTCCACCGTTTTTAATTTTAAATACTTATGTTGATGGCCCTCTTTGGAATACATTTATTTTGGGGAAGAATTATCCACATCAGATTGATGCGGCTTATCTCTTGCAGGGTACAGGTGGAGTCCTTGGAGAGATGCTGGGAGCTGCATTGCTGGAATCTGATGGAGTCCGTGGACACATACACCTGGCTGAGCCATGGAATGAGCAGTTGGAACAGTTGCCTGCACCGGCAAAGATACTGGATCCGCCTTTTGCTATAAGTGATATCAATCCAGTAGGTAGATTTTATTCTTTCAATAAACACGAATCCTCTCGACAGCGAGAGGACCGTATAGATTTGCTTGAATAAATATCACCTCATATGACGGCAACAAAAATCTTTTACACCCCAAACCCATTATATAAATTAATTGCCCTCTTCACATTTTGATATGTCCCACCATTTTGCTCACCACAACCGAGCATTTCTTTCAAGTGAAACCTTACTTTCTTATTCGTTTGACTTGATCTCGCTTAGTGAAGCCGTGAAATTTTTGATCAAGTCATTTGAATAGGATTGTTGGGTATAAACTTAGGGGAAGGCACTCTCATGCATCATTGCATGTGCTTGTAGTTGCATTAGGATTTCATGTCATTCACTTCATCGTTTTCCATTCACCCCCTCCATATTTATCGATGTTCCTCATATTCTTTCATTATGATCACATTGAGGACAATGTGAAGTTTAAGCTTAGGGGAGTGCATTTCCATGCCATTTAGATGCATTAATTGCATTTTTACTTTATTTTAGGGTTTTTAGAATTTTTCAAAATTTTTGCATCATCTTTTTGATTTTTCCATCTTATTTTCATTTTATGTGTGTTCATGCATCATATTGTATGCTTGTTTTTCTTTTCTTTCCTCTCTTTTACTTTTATTTCTTTATTTTCTTTTTCCTTCTTCCGCAAGATGAATTTCGTATGATGATATCTCTTATTGCTTTAGCAACCATCACGATGCTTATTATTCCTTGCCATGCTACTTAGAGTATTCCATAGTCCTGCTATCCATGTGCTTGCTTATATATTCTTTTGATGATTCCTCTATATGAATGCATGATATTAATTGAAGCTGAATGTATGGATTAGTATTTAGTATGCTTTTGTTGGAACTGCACCAAGATTCACGCATCAATTGTATATCGGAAGCATCTGCCTTATTGTTTTATTCACCTCCTGTTGCATGCCTGATATGATTGTACCCTTTACTGCTTGACTTCACTATTTATTGAAATGATTGAGAATATCTATTCTTACATATGAGTTTAGTTGATGTATTATCTTATTGAACCATTTGTGCACATTTTAGAGTGAACCGAGCGTTACACCATTTCCTTCTCCACATATATCTTTTTATTCTCTACATGTCACTTGAGTTCACCTCCTAAAGCTACTTATATCGCATCTATTTCCCAAAAATCCCTATAAAAGAAAATTTTAGCTCCAAAAAAAATCCAAAAAGCCAAAAAGGAGCCAAAACCAAAATTACAAATCATATAGCTCATACAAAAATCCAAAAAGAAAATTAAGAAGCTAAAAGTTCAAAAAAAAGAAAGGTATTTATTTATCTCATTATTGGAGCCACAAAATACTTGGGAAAACCCAAGGCAAAAATCCTATTTTCCACTATCATATTCCTTTAGATGCGATGCCTCAAGCTAAGCTTGGGGGTGAATTCATTTGACATATGAGTAAGTACGACATTAGAGTGGAGAGGTGCACGAATGGGGAAGTTTGATAATACTGAGACTAAGCGAATTACTTTAGCTATGAAGATTTCTTATGTATTGATATGAAAATGTGAATGACATGTCTCTTATTCCATTCTCTTTTGCATGCTTGGTGTGATTCTTATATGCTTCTGTAATAACTTTTAATTGAAAAGTGCATCGCCAACATTTGTATATTAAATTCTATGAAATGAGTGATGTGGATATGAATTGATTGTATGAATTTAGAGAGTCCCTTTTGTTGTTCTTAAAAGCTTGCAAGTACCATGTTTAAGTAAGATATGACATCTTTATAGCATGTGATTAGTATTTTCCGAGTTGTCGTGATGTGTAGCTTATGGCCTGAGATCTGAGAGAATAATTTAGTGACCCCTCCCACTTCGTATTCCTTTTCTTTCATTTCATTTCCTTTGTGTTTATTTTCACAGTTCGTCTTTCTACTTATCTTCCTCGAGGACGAGTAAGAGTTAAGCTTGGGGGATTTTGATCGGTCCATATTTTACACATTTTTTCTGCATGTTTGGATGCCAATTTGATTGCTCATATCATGATTTTCATGGTTATTCGACGATATTTCGTTACTTTTCACTATTTTTCGTTTTCGTCTGATTTCAGGAAATATGGAGAGATCGAAAGCAAAAATGAGCTTAAGGGACTTGTACGCGCACCGGAGCATCGCTCATGGCCTTATTGAGGAGCTAACGGCGCTAGACGATGAACAGGAGAAGAAGAAGATCGATAGAATCTTCGAGGAGGCGAGGAGGAGAAGGAAGGATTCCAGAAATAGGCCACTCGGTCGAGCCACGCTAGTCACTCGCTCGAGTGAAGCAATGTACTCGGCCGAGTACGACTGATACGACGAACATCTGCCTGACCTGAGTGCCACAATGCACTCGTCCGAGTGGTGAATTCCACTCAGCCAAGTAGAGAACTTCACTCGCCCGAGTGAGTCAGAATTTCTGAAGGAAATCAAAGCAAACTCTCTGGAATTCTGGGGAGCACAGCAGAAGACCCGCTCGGCCGAGTGAGGAATCTCACTCGACCGTGTGACACAGAGCGCAGAGTGCCCAAACCCCAACTTCGAAGCAAACTCTCTGAAATTTTGGGAGAACATCAGAAGATCCTACTCGGCCGAGTCACACTTCTCACTCGGCCGAGTCATACTTCCACTCGGCCGAATGACATGAGCACCCAGATTTTCAGATAGCCTCTCATTCTTTTAAAATCTGCTATCATTCTAATGGGAAAAGTATTTTTCTCATATATTTTATGGATAGTAGACTTCATAACAGTTCCAACGCCGCCAAGAACGCGCCAATCTGAGGTCGGATGAAATCTGGAGAATTTCTGCAAGTTGATACTACAGTGCTGGAACTTCTACTCGGCCGAGTCATATTTCCACTCGGCCCGAGTGAGCGCTGGCCCAGAACTTAAGTTGCGGCCAGAGCTGACTTTGGGCACGAATTTCAAAGGTTGTCTAGAGTTATTTGCTAGGGTTTTGGGGGGCTATATAAGAGGTTTGTAGCCGTCATTAGAAAGGAGTTCCATTATGTTTTCTTGGGGATTATTTCAGAGGTTAGGCCATGCCCTAAGCCCCCTCTTGGGATCAAAAAGCTTGTATTGGGATTGAAGTTCTTCATCAAATCTAAGTATCTTTGTTCTTATTATTTGAATCCTTGATTTGATGTCTTTTTATATGCAAGCAGTGTTTTCTATTAATTCCTTCATCGTTATTGCTATGCTTGGTTGATTGTTGTTCTAGGACATAGGGATGAACCCTATGGATCTAATTTCAGATTTCTGATGAATGAATTTCTATGTTGCTAGAATTGCTAGGAGCTTAGGTTGTGATTGATTTATTACGGATAGCTAGGGATTTCCATCGATTTGGGGTTTGCAAGAGATTGGATTCCGATCGATGGGAAGGCCTAGATATTCGATTTAGATTTATGATCGAGATTCATTAGGTTTGGTTTGCAAGAGATTGGACCAAAGCTAGTATTTTTATTATGAATCTATTTCCATATTCGTTTGCAAGAGATTGAATGAATACGAGCTATCACAACCTAGGTCGTAACTCGAGTTTGCACGAGAGTGGGCCCCAAGTGCGATTGGACGATGATGTCGATCTTCATGCTAGTGGCTTAGGTTAGGGTTTGCATGAGAGTGGGCCCAAATCTAGGTTGCTATAGACCGGCAATAGCGCGAGAGCGTGAGCTTGGTTCTCTATTCAGTTACGACTAGTTCACCTCAACACAAGTCTAGTAATATTGAGATTCACTATTCACAATAATGTATGATAATCTGTAGTGGGGATTTCATAGCTCTAGACACTTTTATTATATTATATTTGAATCGATACTTGACCAACTACTTTATCATTGACACCGACATCCATCCACCATTCCCATTACATCACATCATACCCATCTCCACCAATAAAACATTCGCTGTCAAACCAACCTAGAATAGATTGGAGCCAACACCACCTCCTCGTGTTCGATACCCGCTCGTCGCTTCACCGTGCGCTTGCAGTAAGACTACAATCATGCTCTCCTGGGTATGTGTCCGGGGGCCGATCAATGCTTTCGCTCATTTGGCTTGACACCATGCCTACACATAACAAGAAAGGAATAATATATGGATCAGTTTGATTTGATCAAATAATTTTACTACTATATACCTAATTAAAATTATCATACCTGCAAAGAAAGTATCTTTTAGGTACGGCTTAATCCAGTGATGTGCTTTGGCATGCATCGTATGGAGCCACTTCCAAGCTTTCATCTCATTTTTTGTTTATCCGTCAATGGTTCCGTAAATTCAATTTGGTACTTCTCCTTTAGGATCACCCAACAACTCTCGGCTTCTTCAATGTTTTGACTTTTTTAGCTCATTTTGTATAGTCTTCATCAAATTCAGGATTATAAGAAGCACGCAAAGGACGTACATGCTCATTTTCATGAAGGTTGATGTTCCATATGCAATACATGTGGTGTGTATTTGGAAAAACTTTTTGAATTGCATTACAAATGGCCGGGTCTTGATCAGTGATTATAGCTCATGGTGCTTTTCCCCACCTATAATTTAACCAAGTTTCAAATAACCACACAAATGTTTCTTCCATCTCATCAGCAAGAAGAGCACATCCAAATAAATTAGATTGCATATGATGATTTACCCCAGTAAAAGGTGCAAAAGGCAACATGAAACTATTTGTCTTGTAAGTGACATCAAACACGACAATATCTCCAAACTGAATATATGATGTCCGAGCACGTCCATCAGCCCAAAATATACTTCTACAAACATTATCATCATCATACTCAATAGCATAATAAAACTGATAGTCTGTAGCTCGCCTTACAAGAAATTGTTCAAGTACTCTAATGCACTCGTGTCCAATATTGGTGTTCCTTTTAACTCTCAAATGATCACTGCATTGCTGTGAAGTAATATTTACATTAGTACTACTCGTGGCATTAAAAAGCCGTGCAATCTTTGAAGGGCCAACACCACAACTACGAAACTGATTGACTAAGCTCTTACACGTTGCATCCAAATGCGATTTATTATGTGACCGTAATAATTGGATCTTCGAAGGGATTCTAAGAAACTCATGATTATGAATGGATTCAAAGGTTTTGATGACCCAAACTCCATCGTTCATTCTATGAACCTTCATTCGAGCCATACAACCTTCTCTCTCATTTTTCCTTAGCTTGATTTCCCTTCCGATCTCCCTCTTATCATTTAAGCTTTTATAACCTTCTTTGTTGCAAACATAAAGCCTATTCGTGATAGCCCCCCCTTTTCCCTTTGCACTAGTTGACTTACGAATAGAAAACCCTTCTCTTTCTGTGTATACATTATAAAACTCCCAAGCTTCTTCTGGTGTAGGAAAATGCATCCCAATATGAGGTATGTCTTGTCCAATATCATTAACACTTTGATTATCTATTGGATTATGCATTTGATCTTCATTGGATTGATTTGGCATCTGCTGATCATGCATAAAGGGTTCACCCTCGTCCATTTTCTAAAATAGAAACATAAATAAAATACTTATTTGTTAATCGCAAATATGAACGTAAATCCTTGCATGATACAATAAAGAGAAGAACACATTGCAAGATGTTGACAAGTAAGATGAAGCCTCGAAAACAAAACTATTGCTACTAAGTTGAGTTATTTAGCTAAAGAAATATCATCAATCTAATTAGACTATACAGAGAGGGGGGGGGGGGGGAGAGAGAGAGAGAGAGAGAGAGAGAGAGAGAGAGAGAGATATATATATATATATATATATATATATATATATATATAGTGAAAAATGGAGAAGAGCTGATAGCGCTAGAAATTTTTCCAGCACTGTCAGCGATCTGGGGTCTCTCTCGTATTTTTTTAAAAATTTTTTTTGCAGTTGGTAGATATACTTGCTAGGAAGCTCTCCACAAATTTTCAGGTCGATCCGACACCGTTTGAGCCTCCTTTCATCGATTTCAAAAACGTTGCACAAAACTGATAGTTTTGCGCAACATTTTTGAAATCGATGAACGGAGGCTCAAACGGTGTCGGATCGACCTGAAATTTTGTGGAGAGCTTCCTAAGAAGTTTATCTAACTACTGCAAGGTCGTCCAAAACGCTAACAGCGCTTGAAAAATTTCCAGTGGTGTCAGCATTGGTCCATTAACCTCATATATATATACTAGTCATAACCCGTGCCCGCGGGCACGGTTCATTTAAGATTTTCCCTGCGAAATCTTTGTTCCCCAAAAAATTATTTTTCCCGCCAAAATTTAAAAGAATAACATATTAGCGTAAATATATTTAGCGGCACGGGCAAAGTCGGCGCAGGCGCCTTCGACGCAGAACAACGCGCGAGCGCCTTTGGTGCGGAACAACAAATTAGACACGGACGCATTCGATGCGGAACAAAAATTAGCGTAAAAAAATTACCTGGGTGCCTTCGGCGCAGAAAAATAAATTCGGCGCTTGCGTCTTTGGCGCGGAACAACAAATTAGTGTAAAAAAATTTCGCGGGTGCCTTCGGCGCAAACAACAAAACTCAGGGTATTTTTCGGTGACTGTATTAACTTAAATTTTTACCCCTTCGGCGTGGAACAACAAATCTCAAGGTATTTTTCGGTGACGATATTAACTTAAATTTTTTTACGCTAGTTTGTTGTTCCGCTGAATTTTTTACGCTAATTTATTGGATCATGTTTATTCACAATCTTTTCCAATGCACTTCTAATTTCAAAGTTTAGGTTCCCAATGCACTTCACCCCCAAATTTAATCTCAACAATCTTTCTCAAGACACTTCTAATTTCAAAGTTTTGGTTCCCAAGACACTTTTCCCAACAAAATTTAAGTTTTCCCACTAAAATTCTCAAAAAATCTAATCTCAACCATTGATTTACCAAGATCAAATCTCAGCCACTCTTTATATTGTCCTAGTCAGCCCTAGAATTCAAAATTAGTTGCAAATGTATACTTTTCAAGATTATCCAAGCAAATCAAAACAGGATCTAGAGTGTGAAAATCAAAACATTTGGACTCACATTGACTCTAACATTGATTCTAACCATCCAACATCATATAAGATGACAAAAACAATAACTTCCTATATGCAATCAAGAACTCTAATATTTAACCCTAACTCAAAATTTATTCATAATCATATTCATATTCAAACTCCAAACCAACAAAATCACAAAAAGGATAGATCCTTACCAAGTTGAGATCGAAATGGGTCTCTTCGATTTGGCTTCTCTTGCGGCTTGGGGATCTTGGAATCGAAATTGGCAGTGGAGCAGCAAATGTAGAATGAGGCCAATCCGATATTTAGGTCTAAACATTTTGGCTGTGGTTGGCAACCGCGGACAAAACACGTGACTTACATTTTGGCCGCGGTTGCCAACTGCGGCCATAAGCTGACTAATTCTAGTCAACGCCCACACGTGCATTGGGCGCTGACGTGGCGAAAAGTTAGTCTATTTCCTTAAATAGGTTTGAAGCTGGTCTATTTTGCCCATTTTAAAAATAATTTTTGAATTTTTTCAACAATAAAAAAATCGTCCTATTTGTAGTTGCTTTTTTCTTCATGATGTTTTATTTTACCAAATTTACAACCAGATCAAATAAAGATGATATTATATAACAAATCTCTCTTGTATAAGATAACATGACACGTTTCTCTTTGCATGTCAAATAAATCGCATGATATGTACTTTTTTTAATCTCTTATGCTCTTTTTGAAAAAAATATGAAGCTAACTCTCATATATCCTGTAAAACCCATTATTCGCATTTAAAAATCCGATATCTTTCTTCATTAAAATAAGAAAAATATTAACATCGCCTTGGACTTCAAATCTGTATATGCATTTGGCATTGGGCAATGAAATCATGGCATAAAACATGGTTGTTTTGGCTATCCTCTAAGCTCAGCACAAAACTATCCGAAATCCACCTTCAAAATGTGTTGACAAATAATTATGGTCTGAAGCTATAGTTGCATTGCAATAATATTTTTAAAACGATTACAAACTACATATACATTAAAATTGTTTTTTTGTTTTCGATGTATACATAACTTAATTCCAATAGTATCCCTTACTTGGCTGCTTGCAAAAGAAATGGAATGGCAAAATATTTCAGTGTCTGGCGAGCCTCGTTGCTTTCAGCATTCTCTCAACCATCCTTTCCTCTTCCGCTTGCTGGAACCTGAGGCGCCTTCAGCAGAAAGCACCGTTGCAGGGCTATCCTCACTGCTGGAGTCCTTGTTAGCTGCGAATACTTTTCACTTTCTTTTCCTCTTAGCCGAATTTGCAAGTCTCTCCAGCGGAGTCAGTGGAGTCCTATCTAAAGAAACGACACTTGTAGACAACATTGTTCTGAAAGGGAATGTACGACTTCTTGCGGAATCTAGCCCTCTTTGCATTCTTTTCGATACGAACAGTGCAGTTAAACCCCGGCTGTATAACGCTTTCGCATCTGCAAGGGCAAAACCCTCAGTATGTTTTGCTTCTTTGTCAGAGATGAACGAATCCGACTTCACAGTGAGACAAAGTAGAATAAATGCAGAGAATATTGCGAGTTTGATGGAAGATTAAGTAAACATCACGCGGCACTCCCAGTTTATGGACACAAAAACCCGCCATCCTCAATCCATCATAGTTTATATAAGAAATATATATATGCAAAGATATTCATGTTCCAGCTTCAACCATTCATGCGATAAAATGTTAACATCTCACCAAAAGAGGCTTGCATGAATCAAGTTAGAACAAAAATTAGAGTGCCACCAGGGAAAGAATTTTCATCTAGGAGACTAATTACTGCTCTTACATATGAAGTTAATTTTCCTTTATCATCTAGAAAGTACCCTTTACAATTTATCTTAAGCCCAGTCTATTAGAAGTTTTCCAATTAAACCTGAATATCTGTCAAAGATCATTTAACATACGAAGTTAATTTTCCTAACATATGAAGTTAATTTTCCCAGTCTCCTACATATGAAGTTAATTTTCATTTATCAGTTAGAAAGTACACTTAACAATTTATCTTAAGTCTAGTCTATTAGAAGTTTTCCCATTAAACCTCAATATCTGTCAAAGATCATTTAACATGATACATGTGATATACCCATATGAGCAGCGACCATTTTAACCCAAAGCTGATAACTAACTTGGCAATATTTGAAATTTGATGGTCACAGATAATGCATGGAAAAAATAACTTGTGTCAAAATTCTCGAATGAACAATGTGTTAGTGTTTGGAAATCCTTATTTACTTAAAATCTGTTCAATTGGTTTCTCTTGGACCCAGAATTGAACAGATACTGAACTAATACTCTTGGTTTGAAAACTTAGCTGACACCGAGACGCATGGTTCATATCCATTTTCAAGAATACCAGCTATTACCGTTACCATGACATTAACTAATAACTACTTATTCGAGAATAGAGTGGAAGTTAGAAATACAAAAAATTAAATTTTTTACTTATTCATCACGGCATGTCCCATCTGATAGTAGTGGTTAAATATGATTATGATTTAGTGACCCTCCACATCTAATGAATTCATGGTATCGATACCCTATTCATTCATACCATTCTCACCAAGGGAATCAGATGGTAATGTGTTCATATATGTTTACTCGACTAATTCAAGTAATTTGGATTATAGTTCTTACAATTGCCTTCTCTAAGTGTACTATTTTGTTCAACATGGTCAGAACTCCATCAATTGGTCCAAAAGTCCAGTGAAAATATTTTCAACTATCTCGCTAAGATATTTCTAATGATTTTCTAGTGTGTGGAAACTGTAAGGCGATGTCACCTAAAATCTAATACTCTAGTACATATTGTCTACCACTTTCTATACAAATGATGTTCACAAACCATCTTCTAATGCTGATACCATAACTGAGAACTAAAACCTTGCTAACATTCTGTTCAGGACTCTCGCTACTGACATGAAACAACTATGATGCGACATTAATGCTAGAAGCAGCATATTCCATATCAGCAAGATGTTAGTGTGTGGTAATGATACTTTCAGCATACATGTTTTAATGAAATATTGCTAATTTTATTTTGGGCCAGTAGTTATTCCAGTGATAGGATAAGGCAGTGTAATTGATTTCACTGACCTTTTTTCTGAGCATGCTTTTCCTGGCAGCTTCCCTATTCTGAGCAAGCCTTCTCAGTGTCTGAAAAGAAACTACTCAATCCAAGCAATTTCTTTGATGGGTGCATCATGAGCAGCAACCTGGGTTGGCCGCCTGTTAGATGCTAAAGGCCACATCTTAACAATCTTATCACACCCTCCTGTAAACACAGTGGTGTCATCATCCTTCCAAGTTGAGCACAAAACCTAAGGCATCCATGTCAATTACTACCAACAATAAATTTCTCCAGACGTTGTATGAGAGATTTTTAAATAGCAAATGTACTCAAAGCATATATGCATACCGGTTGGTCATGTTGTATGAATGCCTTCTGCTGACTTCTACCTGGCATGATCTCGCAGCACCTCACCTATGGTTTATTCAAAAAAAAAGAAACCGGTGGGCTACATTATCTTCTCCATGGAAAAAATTATATCAAATATTTGATGGGATCGATACAGTCAAGAGTTTAAGTCAATATAGAAGTCAGTTTTATAGCAAAAAATTCCATAAAGTAACCTGAAATTTAGTCAAATTTGGACATTGAACACAATTCCTCAATAAACAAAGATTCAGAGCTTTGTGAATGGTTTCTACATTGTCATGCCTTGGGGGATCAAACAATGGCAACAGACCAACAAATTCCCATGATGCACTTGGGCTATCATTGTTCTTCTTATGAACTTCTTGCATATCAAAAGAATCTTTGATGTTAGAAACAAATAAAATTGTTAAGCAAAACATTTGCAGGGATATACTGACAACCCTATCTTGCCACAGCCACTGATTGAAGACCATGTTCAGCAAACTTCTCAACAAAGGGCCACAATCTACACACAGAAGAAACATATATGATACAGACTTATATTAATCACTTCAAATATTAACAAATCTTGGGGGAAAACGAAAAGATGTATATATGAAGAGAGAGATACATGCTTAGGAGAACCATTGCTAACACAACACATCTCTGTAGAAATTTGTTTAAAACAAAATTCATTTAAGCAAATCATCAAACACTCCATCAGCATGAATAAACACAATCAAAAACAGCTACAAATACACAAAACAAAGAGAACCCATTACAATTCTTAACCAAACAAATCAGAAAAGACTATTACAAATGAATAGGCTAAATATAGAGAAAACCCCATCGGTACACAGTTTTGATCTGTTTTGATCAATACACGGTTTTTATTAGTACAATGCCATGATATGTAATTCAACAAAATTAAAATCTAATTTATATCAACTAAAATTTGATCAGTGTCCCTACAAAATCAAATTAGTCATCATCTCATTGTATTGACAGAAATGATGAAGTTTGATGAATGTCAGCATTTATAGAGAGCTGTTTAAAAAATAAATAAAGAAAAAGAAAAAACTAAGAATAATATGTAAGCTTGATATCTGACATGAAACGTAGTGTGAACAATAACAACAGTTAAGAGGCATTCCAAAAAATGTTATATGTAGCATGTCATTCAATAAATCATAGACACATACTGAACAATGTTCTGCAATACCCCATGAAAGCAAGTAAGTTATGTTTTCTAATACAAATACTGCCAGCATCAACAACAGTTTTCAAAGAGGAAAAAATCAGTTTTTAGAGAGAGAGAAATTATGTATACCTCAAGAATTTGCAGTCATTCCAATACCGTGGGGACCGTAACTTCAATTTCAGTGTCAAAGCACCCAGGCCTCCTAAGTGCATGATCAATCCTCTCTCCAAGCTTTTCCTTCCTCACATGTACATTAAAATTATTAAAGAAGCATACAAAGAAAGCATTAAATCCTTTAAAACACTCTAAAATGATACCACACTGACAATGAAAAATAAGACCAATATTTTGTCAAAATAAACACAAATAATAACAATCTTGAAATGAAATTCAAATCACCTTAGTTGTTCCTATATGCCCTACTATCCTTGGCTCAGTTGTTTTCCTCCCACCTCCACCATTGTTCTCCACATATGCACCTATGTTCTGCCACCTACATCCTTTTAACACACCTGATGCCAAAATGAAAAGCTATAACTGGATAGTAATAAGCAATTCACAAATTTAATCTGGATACTCAAAAATGTATGGTGCTTGGTGTGTATGCAATTAGAAATATATACGATACAATTGGAACAATGCACGGTGAACATGCAGAATGTTGAGTATTAGACACAATTGGAACAATCCATTTTAAAATACTCAAATATGATACAATGCAGGGTGAACATGCAAGGGGAAATGGATTGTTCCAATTAAAATATGAATCTGGAATTAACATATTTCTAATTGGAAATGGAAAATAAATTAAAAATTGAGGGAAGAGCCTGTTGATAACACCACCAAGTGCTGCTGGAATGAGAACATCACAATCTTTAGTTAATAATGAGCTGGGATCAAGTGCATCACCACCATTGAAGCCTTTGATGCCACGATTTTACACAGAGTGCTTAATTAATTTCTTAACATCCAGATGTTGTTCTTAATTGCTCATGTGACATCGCTTACTGCAACAACTTTCCCACCAGCTTCTGTGATAAGTTGGGCTGCTCCAGGACCCAACATTGACGATTCTAATTGAGATATGAATTGACCAGATCCCAAAATGGGTTTTTGCCATGGCATGAAACACACAAAAAATGAATACGGAAAATTGATTATACAGAACATGGCAACAAAAATTACACAAACATAGATCCTTTAGCAAAATGAACTAAAAAGAAATATGATTATTGTTACATATATCTCTGCCAAACATACTTCATTATTGTTACATATGCTTACACAAAACATTAACAACACAATGCATACAAATACAATTGGTAGACAAAATACAATGTGTCAGAAAATGTTTTTGTGTGTGAGCAAAATGCTTCTTTGTGAGAAAAATGCTTTGCTATAACTTTTATAAAACACAAACTGACCTGAAATGAAATTTGTGTTAGCCTGAGACCTGAAATGAATCTTTTGGTCAGGAAAAATGGAATTATTGGGAGAAAAATGCAGTCCTATTAATTTTTTTAAAACAGAAACTCAACTTAACCATGACAATAGAGAGAGGGGTGATGAAACATGGGCCGTGGCCTGCAGATGATGCAGAGAGACTGTGGCATGGAGGACTGGACTCGCCTCTATAAATGAAACAAAAGGAAGTAGACAACAGATTATTACTGCATAAACACACTCCTAAGATCAGATCACAATTACAAACACATAACTTGATTATACAAACACACAACTACCCAATGGAAATTAAAACTTGAAACCCACATATCATCAAAAGAACATAATACGGAGCCCCACTTTGACAGAATATGACAGATTCAACAGATCATCAAACACAGCCCCACAGAACCAAAAAATTTCACAGAATCTGCCAAGAATTATCGGCTTTGTAGAACCAAAAACCAAAGTCCCAATCTGTTTTGAACCAAGTACAAAGCCCCACAAATATCCAGTCAAATTGATTACAAAAACCAGATCACTGCAAAAATATTTGTTAGCATGAAAAGGCTGCAGTCATCAAAAAGTCGAATTCATAGTATAAGAGGCCATCCATAACCTTCGATTTCAAAAAAAATTCTTCAGATCTGGTAGAAGTGGTACATACACTAAAGCATTATCTAGTTCTAAATTATGATGCACATGGTTCGGAAGATCTTACCTTGTAGTTCTACAGCTTGACCTTTTACCTTGCAATAAATGCAGGACTCTGTTGCCCTTAGACTAAGCAACTATCAGATTTCGCATCTACTTTCATCTATATGGGTGAAGGACATATCCCCTGAAAATATCCACTGAAAATTTCCATTAAAAAACCTGAGCAACAAAAGCACACACTAAATCATGTTCTAAAGGTGGAAGTACTTGAATAACACAAAAGAAGGAAGCATCTAAATTATACCTATGATGTTTTCTGATATCTACGCTTATCCAGTTATGGAGCAAAAAACTCCTCAAAGTGATCACTTTCGACCGACAGAAAATAAAGTGCAAGAACCTTTAGTCTCCTTAAGTCTGTAAATTAAAATTAATAAAGATTTTTTTTCATAATAGGACCAAATTATTAAAGTGTATGCTTTCTCACAGGAAAAAAGAAAAAGAAAAATCTTGTTAGTTTATGAGTCATGATGTCAGCAAGTGCCTCTTTCCAAAACAATTTATAGGGAATTTACTCATAATATCCTCAAATCAACTCAATTTGCACATTAGGCAAACAAATCAGTCATATTTCCACATTTCTCTTATGATATGATACTAATAACTACCAGTTTAATAGATTCAAACATGCAATTAAAAAATAACAAAAGATGTAAATTAAAACATAATAAAGATGCATATACACTGTACAACAAAAATACATGATAGCATTCACGATTAGAAAGAAAACACGCATGCACTTCCCTCAAGATGATGAAAATCATTGCATAATTTTCTTAACAAAATATGACAGTATAAAACATTAAACTCTTCATAAGTCATCTATCCAAAAAAAACATTTTTTCCAAATTAGAATTAAAAAACAAAAAGAAGGGTAAAATAACATATTGCATTTGTCCTTTTCACAATATAATTTATTAAAAGTTATTCTACTCTTCATTTTGTTGTGAAAATTAACTAAAACCTGTTCTATCCTTTTTAAATCAGCTTCCAAAGAATTAAGCTCCTCCACCATCGTCTTCGAGTCCTGCATACATCAATTAAACAATCAATCAATACAACGAATGAAATTAAACAAAATCTACAACAGTAACTACATACATTAATCAATCCGAGCAATATATTAACATAGCATCTTTATTATTGTTCCAAAACCAAAGGGCAAGACGACATCCCAGTAAACCAACGAATTCTCCAAACATAAACCCCAAGAACAACAGTTTATTCAATAATTACACGTCAGCAGTTAAAAATATCCTAAGCAACACAGACTGCTGGTAATGTGTAAAACATACCATTTGTGTGCATAAAATTTCCTAAGCAAAACATAACATAACACATGAAAATTCTATACATTCATGCAAATGTAAAAGGAGTAAAGGGGTACACCTTGAAAATGAAAAACTGCAATTTCAAATATCAACAGATGAGCTGAAAAAACTCAGTCAAAGAGAACTTGGGATCTTTTGAATTACTAACTTGAAAACCAGAGGTGGCACGAAACATAGAGGAAGTGGAAATTGCAATGATCACAACAGGATTATCAAGCAATCCCCCTTCAATTACTAACAAAAAAAACCCAAATTCAGTTTATGATAGTAAAACCGAATCCAGCCGAAGAAAATCAAAAGCAAGCACAATTACTAACAAAAAAAAACCCAAATTCAGTTTATGATAGTAAAACCGAATCCAGCCGAAGAAAATCAAAAGCAAGCAATATGTTTTATTCCGTTGCTCTGAAATTGTTGTTATGATATTATAGTCGATTAATCCCAATTACAATTACCTCCAATTACATCCAAAGAAAATCGAAAGAAAGCAACAGAGGAAAAAGTAAGTAAACAATAAGCATCAACTTTTCTTACTAAAGTCCCTCCAAATCGTTGCTTTTGACACATACCATCCCCTTCTCCGAGACGATTCTTCTAATGGTCATACCTTCTCCTAATCTATGAATATGTTTCAAATAACAACAATTAAGACAGAAAGTAAGCATTTCATTTAATAAAAACCCCCAATGACACTAATGACCAGGTAAAAAGGAGCAAAAATTTGGGGAAAGGTAGATGGCGCAAATATACCTTACTTATAGTCCTTCATTTTTCCCGTTATAACTGATAAATAGACATGCGACGAAAAGTGAAGATGTATATTATAATGTGATTTTCTTGCTGCAATGAACAAAATGTCATAAAACTGTAAAAGCGTTAGAACGACAGTTTGATAGTGAAGACGGTCCAAGCAAATTTAGTATTCAATATGAACAAATTTTGGATGCAATCGTATCCATGAGAAAAGAGTAAGTGAGGTACTCGTCAAATCCACGATATTCAATATCACCACCATCAACTTGAACCACATGTCGAATCTGAGTTTCTAAAAGTTCTTTGATCATGGCAACGATCTCTGAATCATCCTACAAAACCATGTAGCAGTATTGTCAATCACACCAAATCTTGGCTTGCAACGAAGGAACATGTAAAAGAAAACGCTATCAAACTTATGTTCATAGATTAGAATCATCTCTCAATCACAGACCCCAGCATAAAAAAAGCAACAGTGTTCAGTTAGGTCATATCAACAAACAAAGAGAGCAGAATGTCAATAGCACAGTCTATCAGCTTCATTTAGCCTTATTTATTTTAAAGCTATCAATTTCTCTGATGACTTTCTTTCGGCCATAAACTTCTATATAGCAAAACATGTCTGCTGAAGCTTCCTATCAACATAAATAATAAGTTTCATTTTTTAATCTTATATATATAATGATCCTTGTGTGTCATACAGCCGTTACTTTTTTGACAAAAATTCTAGTTTTCAACATTTCGGAAACCTCCCAAGCACATGAATTTTGTATAATAAATAAAGTTGTATTTAGGATGAAACTACCATGTTCAATAAAATAATTATTAAACCTATTAATAAACACATCCATGTCATTCTTTGGTAAAAATCAAAGCCCCTTGGAATCCATCAATAACAGGGGGCAAATATGTTACCATTTCATGAAACCTACTTGTAACCTAGAGTTCACAGTACCAGTTCCATTCTATCACACAATATATGAGAATCTTGAAAAACTATAAGATTAACAATGTAGTTGATTAGGTCATATCAACCAAACGCTTTTATAAATAGAATATGTCAAATGTTACTAAATTTGGTAGCATTCTATTATACTAATTTTATTTATGTAATACAACACTATCTGTATCTAAGCATGTGCTCATTCATGCTGATTTGGATTCCCCACCCTCATTTTGGATGTCTGTGTGATAGGGATATCTACTGGAAGATGATGCAAAAGTTTATTGGATCTGATGTTACCTCCATGATGACATTTCCAGTCAAAGTTCTTGAGCCAATGACAATGCTTCAAAAAATGGCAGATATATATTTTCTGTATATTAATCTAGATATTTATACAATGATTATCTTGTCATATTTCTTTCGATGCTTTTTTAAAAAAGCAGTTTCCTGAAAGGCCTTTACGTGTTTGGCATATCAGACTGTTTCCTACTTGTGTTTAATTACCAATCAAATGTTGACATTATTTAATGCGTTATTAACAAAGCATCGGAACTGCTTAGCTGGATGCTTTTGTTTACCCTGTAGTTTGGAGGAGATTGTCTGTGCAGTGCTCAATCAATTCAATAGTTAGGCAAACTGACTTCTCCAAATAATTCTAGGATGGAAAGTATTTTGGCTCCAAAAAGGGTGTTTCATTTATACACTGCTTTTGATGCTGTCGTCAGCACAAAATGTTTTGGTCTCTAATACTATTCTTTACCACAGCTGGTGGAGTATTCTCACCTATTAAATCTGGCAGATGAATGTGAAGACCCTTACATGCGATTGGTCTATACTTGTAAGTAAATCAATTGGGTACTTCTTCTTGTTTAAAGTTGTCATGGAACAACGTGTCAAAAGAACAATATGGTTCTTGTTTATAGCTTCTTGGGCGATATCCGTCTACTATGCCTATCAGCGTACATGGAAGCCTTTTAATCCCATCCGTGGAGAGACTTATGAAATGGTTAATCATAATAGAGTTACTTTCATATCTGAACATGTAAATTAATTAGAACTTCTCTGAACTACCTTCACATCCGGATATGTCTTAAATTTTAATGTTTACGCATCATATATATTATCTAATACATGCTACATCAGCTATTATTAAACATTGATTATGGATAAATTGACACAGTGAGTGAGGATATTAATGCCCTTGAATTGACCAGGTTAGCCACCATCCTCCAATAGGTTTTATATCCATATGGAAGATATTAATGCCCTTGAATTCCCTAATGGTCCTTGTGTCTTATGTCTTCATAACTTTCCTCAACAATCAACATAAACATTCGATTTTAGCTTTGGATCATCGGAAAATTACGCAAGCACCCCAGTTCAAGATAGATGCGAATAAGTAAATAAATAAATTAAATAAGCATAATGAAGTCTTCATCTAATGAAATGCTTTGAAAAAAGGCTTATGTATATAACCTGCATTAAGAAAGTATTTTTTCAAATCTAAATTTCGAATGTAAGCATGAGGATTTACAGGTTTTTTTCCAAGATTATTGTTGCACATTGGATAATAAGATATTGGATCTCACCCTTCGAATTTGGTTAGTGTGATTCCAATCAAATTATTGAGTCAAAAAATCAAACAGATAATATGCAAAATAAAAAAAACTAAAGAACCCTACCAGCTCATCCACCAACCTCGACACAAGCATCCATGCAGTAAAAATTGAAAGCCACGTTGATGTTGGAGAGCCATGGTGATGATGCTACTGCTACTGCGATCAACACAGAGTTAACGTTGGAATCCCAAGTGATTAGGTTGAGATTGATTGAGCAGAGAAATGAACTAATGAACTTAACCAATGGCCGAAAGCTCTGCCTCTAGGATTCAAGATCATCGTCTTCATCATCCTCTTCTGAAGATATCTTCAAATACCAACCCTAAAATTTTCAACACCGATAAAAATGAGCAAAATTTCTGCAAGATTGAAACAAAATTACTTAACACAAACCCAAGATCTCACCTTGCGTCCAAACCCTATTTGTTGGTAAATCGAAGGCCGTTGATCGGAAAGGTTGCCGCGATCTAAGGAGTTGATCGGAAAGTTTGAGAGGAGAGGGGAGGGGAGCGCAAGGGGGAGGGTGGGCTGTCGCGAGAGAATGGGTTTGTGAGAGAATGGAGACGGAGGCTGGGGGCGATGATGGGCTGTCGCGATCTAGGGTTTTTATGGGTTCGTGAGAGAATAGAGACGGAGGCTGAGGACGATGATGAGATTGGAGAGGGAGGTGCGTGATCAACGGAGCGCTGGGAGCGTTGTGAGGTTGGAGGGTTTCTCGAGTTGGGGATGAAGAGGGAGAGGAAGGAACACGAGATTGGGGCTGAAGATGGGCCCGTGACTGGGAGTACGTGATGAGAGGGCCAAATTTTTGAAAAGTCCCCCCAAAATAATTTCAAAGAACCTAATTAATGGTTTTCCCCCCAAAATTCAAACACCATCCCAATTTCTCTTATCCAATATCTCTTATCCAAAAACTCATATAACATCCCTCATTTTTATACCCTACTATTCAACCCCTTATCCAATTTCTCTTATCCAATATCTCTTATCTAAAAACTCATCATAACATCCCTCATTTTTATAACCCAAATACAATTCAAACCCTTATCCAATTTCTCTTATCCAAAAACTCTTATCCAAAAACCCATGATAACATCCCTGTTTTATAATATAGATATCTCTTATCCAATTTCTCTTTTCCAATATCTCTTATCCAATTTCTCTTGATAACATCCCTCTTTTATAATATAGATATCTCTTATCCAATTTCTCTTTTCCAATATCTCTTATCCAATTTCTCTTGATAACATCCCTCTTTTATAATATAGATATCTCTTATCCAATTTCTCTTGTCCAATATCTCTTATCCAATTTCTCTTGATAACATCCCTCTTTTATAATATATATATATATATATATATATATATTTTGACAAGTAAATGGGAATCTTTATTAAATGCAAAATTATGTACATAGTTACAAGCTAGAATATTCCAATTCATTCATAGAGAGAGGGGGGATAGGGCACAAGCGCCGTCACCCCCTACAGACTACAAATGCACTGAAAATACGTAGCCACTATACATTGAAGCCAGAAGGTACAAATCACCCGTTATCTATAAATCCCCAATTAGAGAAGGGAGTGACTGCTGTAGGATGGTCCCAATCAATGTCCCGGAGGGCAATACGCACATCACCAGCAATGTCTTCAAACAACTGGGTTTTCTGTATACATTTGCCCTCAAATATCCTGCTGTTACGCTGTCTCCATAAGTGCCAGACCATGAAGGCCAAGGCAGTTTTAGCTAACACCCCCACACAATCTTTATTATTATAGAGAGAAATGATGAGGTCCCAAATACCTGCGAGGGTGGGAGGGACTACCCCAGTATAACCAAGCTTGAGAAAGCTCCTCGCAAGAATATAACGAGAGTAAGAACACTCAAAAAATAGGTGGGGGATAGATTCGGCCTCTCCAGCATTACAGAGGACACAAGCCTCATTAGTAATGATGCCCCATTTTGATAAGATATCCTTGGTAGGAAGTTTATTTTGGAAGGCTCTGAGCAGCATAAGGGACATCTTTGGCACGTACTTGGGGTACCAGATCACCTTGTAGTACACAAAAGGTGGTCGCACAGCTCGGCACCCCTCCCACGCATCGCGGAGTGAGCATCGGACACCAGGACTCCAAGTCCACTCATCATGGCCGGCATGCAATCTGATATAACGGAGAATAGGTATCAAGTTTTGGATCTCAGAATTCCAAACTCCGTCCACCCAATAATCCCTTACAAGAATGGTTTCGGCATTAGGAGGGGGCCTATGAATGAGATGAAGTGGCCCACAGGGGAGCCAGTTGTCAAACCAAAAAGATGTAGAAGCTCCATCCCTCACAGTCCTCTTGATAAGCTTTTGAGAATTGGATCGATGCTTAAGAAGGAATTTCCAAGTACCTGATTGTGTAGGACGAGGCCTGGAAGAGTAAAAACCACTGTCAGTAGACTCATACTGACTACGCATACACTTTGCCCATAGCCCATCAGAAGTAAGAAATCGCCAAGTGAGGCGTACACTAGAAGCAACGTTCAATTCTTCTAGCAACCTCAAACCAACACCCCCTTCGCTTTTTGGACGGCACAAATCCTTCCAAGCCCAAATGTGCTGATTACCCCATATGAATTTCCTGCAAGCCGAATTAATGGAGCGAATGATTGAAGTTGGAAGACAGTAAGCCTGCATCCAAAAGGCAACCATTCCATATATGACAGAACGCACAAGTTCAATTCTCCCATAAATGGACAACAAAGAAGAAGACCAACCCATAAGCCTTTTTTTACATTTGTCTATCAACCGGCCAAACATCGGAGCTTTAGGGTACTTGGAAGATAAAGGTAGACCCAGATAAGTGGAAAAAGAAGAGACCATTTTAATGCCAAGCAAATCAGCAAGGTCTCTTGGGTTACGAGTACCTTTGCTAAAAATAGCAGAACTTTTTTCCCAGTTAATTTGCAATCCAGTATATAATTTGAAGGTGAGAAGTAAATCCCTGAGCCCATTGATGGAGTGGGGATTTGCACGACAGAACACTAACAGGTCGTCTGCAAAGAGGAGGTGTGAAATAGACCCACTGCGTTTCATAGGATGAATAGACAGAGAGGCTTCAGCTCTAGCCATTAAAAGGGAGAAAGCTTCCATTGTTAGGACAAAAAGGTAGGGCGAAAGGGGGTCACCTTGCCGTAGCCCCCTGTTGGAAGTAAAATTACCTTCAGGAGAACCCTCAATTAACACAGAAAAGGAGGGAGTAGTAATACATTCTGAGATCCATCTGATAAACCTGCTCCTGAAGCCCAACTGGTGTAAAAAGAAAAGAATAAATTCTCTGCTGACACTGTCGAAAGACTTACGGAGATCAAGTTTGAGGCAGGTCCTAGAGCCCATAGGATTGCTGAAATCACGGATCTGTTCATGGGCAATAAGAGTGCAATCAGCCAATAATCTATCTTTTAGAAATGCCGCCTGATTAGGAGAGATCAGCTCGCTAATGGCCATCTTTAATCTGTTGCAAAGGATTTTGCTGATGATTTTGTAAATGACATTACAACATGCAATAGGCCTGTAATCCCCTAGACCAGTAGCATTAGAATTCTTTGGTACCAGAGTCAGAAAGGTGTGATTAATTTGGCGGAGAATATTACCAGATCTGAAGAAGGAAGAGACAGCATTAGTAACATCCTGCCCAACAATACCCCAAGAATTTTGGAAAAAGAAAGCATTACACCCATCCGGGCCTGGGGCTTTATCCTTTCCAATTTGAAATACAGCCGTTCGGATCTCCAAGGCAGTTACTTCCCGATCCATCCATTGAGAAGCCTCATCAGTCAATTTACGCTTAGGAATCAGATTCGGGAAAACATTCCAATAATCTACTTGGTTATAAAGGTTCATATAGAATAGTGTCGCCTCATTTCTAAGGGAGTCCAGCCCAGAGCTTCTGTTGCCAGCAGAGTTAACAAGATGGCTTAGGGAATTATGGCTATGTCTAGACTTCATAGCAGTATAAAAAAATTTAGAATTACGGTCTCCCAAAGATAACCAGTTTTGCCTACTTTTTTGCCTAAGATCTGCCTCCTCCACATCAATAGCATGGGATAATTTCAACACAGCCTTCTTGTGTTGTTCTTGGACATTCTCATCAACATCCAGATTTGGATTTTTTTGCAACAAGTCGAGCTCTCTACGGCAAACGTTCACATCCAACTGATCTCTGTAGATAGAGGCCCAGTTTCTCAAATGGAGTTTCAAGCCTTTAAGCTTGACCATCAGCCGATGCATAGGAGAACCAATAGCATGAACATCCCACGCATTACGCACAAGATCATGATATCCTGGATATGAAGCCCAAGAGTTGTAAAATCTAAAAGGCTTAGGATGG